>PVJS01023923.1:0-29141 GCA_004027185.1 Glis glis
AAGGAAGAGGAGAAAACAGGTAAACATTGCCTTTTTACTTACAGATAAACATGTACCTGATACAGAGTAGGTACTCCAAAATGTTTGTTGAATAAATAAACCAAATTCTAAAACCACACTCTTTTTTTTTAACTTTTTATGTTCATTTATTGGTGCATTGTAATTATACATTTTGATATATGTCAGGGTATGAACATCATACATGTACACATTGCACATTTAGCCCTCCACTCTTTACTGGGCACAGTGGTCTGTACCTGTAATCCTAGTACTCTTGGGAGGCTGAGACAGGAGAATTTCAGGTTTGAGTCCAACATCAGCAATTTAATGAGAACCTCAGCAACTTAGCAAGACCCTGTTTCAAAATTAAAATAAAATAGGGCTGAGGGTGTACCTCTGAGGTAGAATGCCCCTGGGTTCAATCCCCAGTTCCCCCCACCCCATAAAAACAAACAAACAAATAAATGAACAACAAAACATACTACCTAATAACCAGGCATCTTCTCCTTCCTTTGACAGACATTTATTGACATTTGTTTGCATTCATAGGACAAGCTTGAGGGTAAAAGAGTAGAATTTTCCAGAAATGAGAAGTGCTGGTAGGATGTGGGGCAATGGGTGGAGGGTGAGTAAGAGAAAGAGAATCTGGCACATTCTTCATGGTAGGAGGTGTTGGGGTATATGGGGGCAAAGAAAACACGGCCCGACAGCAAGAAACAGGCTTTATTTAGGAACAAAACCTGGAAGGAGGCATGTGATGGGGAGAGGGCCCACAAGAGTCAGAAAGCCACCTCCTTACAGGCTAGGGGCATTTTATGGGGCAAGGAAGTGGGGGGATATAGGAGTAGTCCTTTGAGCCGCTGGTTGGTGTGCCAGTGGTCAGGTCATCTCGGGGCAGGGAGATGGTTGGGGACATTTCTCTTTCTTTGTTCCTTTGTCCTCGGTCCTCCTCCAGCATGACCTCCTGGCCAGACCTCACAGTCAGACTTCACAGTGCCCCCAGGGGATGGATCAGAACATGGAAACACTGGGGTGGAGGGTCAGGAACCGGAGTTAGAGGTACAGTCAGGCTAAGGATGGGTCAGGGACAAGTTTCTCAAGGGCAATTGCCAACTCATCCACCGCTACCTTCACTGGGAGAGAATGCCTCTGCCTTCCACACCCTGGAAACACTGAAACAGGGCTCACTTTCTAGGTGTCGTTGTGTGCTGGGGACAGACGACTCTGCTGCCTGCCGCTGGCTCCTGGAGGCCTGGTGTGGAAGGAAACGCTCTCTGGTGTGCTTGTTGTACACTGTATCTCTTGGCTCGGGTACTAGCTCAATGCATTCCAGGTTAAAATAGCTCGTGTTCCTTCTGGGTGGGACCTAGCAGACTCCCCAGGGCCCGGAGCATGCAGATCTGTGTGGAAAGAGAGGGTCTGTGGGCGGGGATCTTGGTTTTGCTGAGCATCTCTGCGTTGTTCAGCCTCGGCCACCAGGCCTGCATGTGGCCAACAGAGATGCTGCCCGTGTCCTGTTAATATTTCCACCCAGAGCTTAGGCGTCTGCAGGCTGTTCTCACCCAAGTTAGTCTTGGCCATGGGAAACTTCTTCAACATTTTTAGTTCTTCAAATGAAGGAGAGCAAAATCTCCCTCCAGAAGTCAAGCTGGGACCTTCAACAGAGAAGTACCCCATGCTGTAAGAGGGCTCAATCTACAAGAGACACAAATCCGTAAACAGAAGCTTCAGGAACTCCAATCTTTGAAGCCTCTCAACACGGATGCCGGGTTCCAGCCAAACTCATTTTCTTCTAAGTAATGAAATCATCTTGGAAAGAAATTTCTTATTAAAATATGAAACATCCTTACCAAATGCCTCTTCAGACTTCAAAGGGAAATTTGGGAGATGGAAGTCTTATCCAATTTTAACTATCCCAAGGATGTTTTTTGGGGGGGAGGGGGAAGCACATTTGTTTCTTGATGCAAAATTTGAATTTGGTTTTATACTGTCAGTGTCCGGGTGCACAACCTAGATGGCAGCTTTTCTCAGGCCAGGAATTTGGCTAGAACCACTGGTCCAGCTCTGGGCTGCAGTGATTTGGAGGGAGTAATAGAGGCCCTTCTACCAGCTGGTACGCATTTTCCATTTCAAGAGATGCCCCATTCCTTTGGAGACTTGGAGCAACAGCCAACCAAAGAGGTGTCTCGGGTCAGGTCCCTAAGGCAGGGACTCCTGCGCCAGTGACTTATTGATGGAAAATTCTCAAAGAAGGGGAGTGAGAGAGACGGGAGCAGGAGGGAGAAGGAGCCAGCAAAGATGTGACCTTAGGTGCAGACTAGTCCCAACCTGAACCCATGGAGACTGTGGAGCATTGATGGCACCATGCAACCATGTCCCTGGAGGCAGGGGCTGGCCTCTGCACCCTTGTATCTGTCATTCAGTGGTCACACCATGCTCCGGGAGCAAGGACTTAATCTCCCAGGCATTTCCAGATGAGGTAGCATGCACTGGCCAAGGACAATTATCTAGAGAAGAATTATGTGGGGCCAGTGGCAGACAATAAGAAGGGCACTGGGCTGTGGGGACATCAGCTCAGCGAGGGGCTTCCAGGCAGACACCAGCAGCATCTACTACAGGGGTAGAAATTCATGTCGCTGTCTCGCGTGTACTTCATATCGGACAGGTTGTACAAGTTCTTGCCACCTTTACAGGGAAGTGTCATTCATCTGTCTATGAGAACAGTCTTCCCTTTCCAAGCTGTATCCTTAGCAAGTCTTAGACATGTTTTATAGAGGGCAGGGGGGTGGATACAGAAGCTAATGTAGCTGGTGAGATATGAACATCTTTCCCCGTATCACCAGCCACGGGCGTAGCTGTTCAGCTATTCAGCCAGGCTTATTAAAATATGAGGGCATAAAAAGAGCTGATCCCATTCATTTTATGGCAGGACGGTTTCCCCCAGAAAAGGTGAGGCTGGCCAAAACGTGTGTTGTCCATACCTTTTGTGGGGAAGCTATTTTGACGACTTTGCTTCCTCGGATCTGCCTGGTCTGGCCCCTCCCACTCACACTGGCTCCCCACCTTTCCTAGCCACTTGTCTTCCTGTTATTTGGGAATAGTCAACAAAAACGATGACCTTTTCCATTGCCAAACCAAGTTACCATTTTCTTTCCTCCCACATGGTTATAATAGCCAAACAAACCCTCCGCCGTGCTCCGGGTGGGGGCTGCGCATCCTCTGGTCACCTGATCACCTCTGTCTACCTGTTTCCAACACACTGAGCTGTAACCGCAAATTCTGCTCTTTGAGCTATTTGGATCTGAGCTTCTCAGTCAAAATAAGATAGAAAGAATGATGTGATGAGCAAACCCAGAAATGTCTGGAACCTGTTCAAGACCAGTGAGAACTCTGAGAGAAGACGGTCTCCCGGCTGCCTCTCAGTCCAGACAAGTCAGACGCGCCTCTGGGACACTCCTGGCTCCCTTCAGCTGGCACGGGGAATGGAAACTTTGGCCACGGGTAGTTGTTTTTGTGGCTTCTCCACTCCCTGCCTCATCCCCAGCCCTCCCCCTTCCCACTGACAATTTCTCAGAGCAAGTCCAGTCTAGCATCAATCCATGCTAAATACCAGCCGGCAAGGACCCACAGGCACGCAGGAGTCTGGAGAGAAAGAATGTTCCTCCTCTGAGCACCCATGGAGGGACACCCCTAGGAAGCGACAGGCTGCAGAGTGCGGCATGTGGCTCCCTCGGGACTCTGTCATTCCAAGGGAGAGCTCGGAGTGCCCTGCCCGTACCCTGTGAGCGCGGAGTGCAAGGCGCCGTCCCCCTGGGCCAGCCCGAGCTGAGGAGGCTGGATCCTGATCCCTGCGGTGTCCAGCACCGGGTCCCTGACACACACAACCTCAGAGGGAGGGGTTCATGTGCTCGTGGTCCTGAGCGGTTCAGAGGTCTCAGTCCATCTGGGACCTGGATTCTGCTGCAGCTCCACTTCCTTAGGGGAGCAGAGAGAGCAAGGGGAGGGGGCAAGGGGCATATACAGTGTCCAAGGCCACACCCCCAGAGCTCCTCCCAGTGACCAAGTCCCGCCTACAGCGTGGCTGCCTTGGCTACTACCTGAGGTCTGGGGGGACATTGTGATCCAAACCAGAAGACAGGGAGAGCACGGAGAGCCGGCCCGTGCCCTGGGAGTGTGGAGGAGAAGTTGCTGCCACCACCCGCCCGCCAGCCTGGACCCATGAGGGTGGATGCACATCCCCGAGGATGTAGCACAGGAGTCCCGGGGATGATCAAGGGATGCTGGTGGTCCCTGGCTAGCCTGACCTGAGCATTCACGGGAAAGTGAGGCTGAAAGTGTCCCCTAGAGAACCTGGTTCGGAGTGGACGGGGGACCAGGAAGGGCAGGAAGCTAGAGAGGGCACAGACCCAAGCTGAGCCTCAGAGAGGGGCTCCTCGGCTCGGAGCCCTGGGTGCCCGCTGTCGGTGTAGAGGCGCCCCGGGAGTGGGAGTGAGGGGAATATACAGGGACATTCGGGGAGAGGGCAGGGCTCCGACGTCCACTGCCCCGGCTCTGCTCTATGGCTCTCAGCGGAGTTTTCAGGAGCAATAAACACTCCCGGCAAGCTCTTCTCCAACGTCCAGATCTTGGTCTGTTGTGAGTTGGGATCTTTTGCAGGCCCTGATAGCAAAATTTTCTGCCCTGCCCAAGCAAATGTTAAGTCCTGGTATCCCGGGACCATAAAATGTGCAAATAAATGATGGCACCGGGCCCCAAGATGCAGAAAGAGTCAATACCAAGATTCAGAGAGAGTCAATACCAAATACGTCCACACGCTCTTTCACGGGAGGCGTGTCGGGAGAAGCTGAGACGACTGCTCACCCATTCTCAGCCTAAGACAGACATGGAGGTAGACATCGCCGGCACTTAAATAAGGCATGGACTCCCTAGCAGTTCCTTTTGGGGTAAAGGGGGCTAGGACCATTTTGTCTGAATAGGAAGCCCAGACGGGATAATGATGTTCAGCACAAAGCCTTCAGTGAGAGGCAAAATTCCACACTCTACATACTCCCAAGTGTGATAAAAGGTTAATCAGGAAATCAGCCAATTCTAGAGTTGGGTCCCATTCTAGCTTGTAATGTACCATGAAATTTAATGCCATCTGGGTATGGTAGTGCACTCCTGTATTCTCGGTACTTGGGAGGCTGAGACAGGAGGATTGCAAGTTTGAGGCCAGCCTCAACAACTTAGTAAGGCCCTCACCAACTTAGTGAGACCCTGTTTCAAAAACAAATAAATAAAAAAAAAATAGGGCTGGGGGGTAGCTCAGAAGTAGAATGCCCCTGGGTTCAATCCCCAATATCACACATACACAAAAATTAATACCACTCCACATGCTCTTTCAGATTCTATGTGGTCTTTTCATTTTGAAGAAAAAAATGCTAGTATTTGCATAAGCACCTGCTTATTTCTGTGAGCCTGGGAGAGATGACAACTAATCCATGTGTAATGTTGATTCTGAAGAGGCTACTGTGGTGGGGAGAAAGATCACTCAGCATAGAAGATCTGACCCCAAGACCACACTTGCATGTGACCTGGGCCTCAGCGTCCCCACTCTAGAGCACAGAGCTCTCCAGGTGGCTCTGAGGATCAGGAACAGTGACATACAGACACATGAGTAGATATTCCTGTTTCCACGGGAAAGCCTGTGTTTCAAGGAGAAATACATTAAAGAGCACCCACCCACATTAGAGCACAGGACGGTGCCAGGCACGGTGGCGCACGCCTATAATCCCAGTACTTGGGAGGCTGAGACAGGGGAACGCAGGCTCAAGGCCAGCCTCAGCAACTCAGCAAAACCCTCAGCAACTTAGCGAAACCCTGTCTCAAAATAAAAAAATAAAGTAGGGCTGAGGGTGTAGCTCGTAGGTAGAATGCCCCTGGGTTTGATCTCCAGTGCCAAAAAAAAAAAAAACCCAACACCACAAGACAGCCTCGGCCCTGCTCCTTCCCGCCCTCACACCTGCGGCTATGCTTCCTCTCTCCCCAGGGGCCTCCTCTGCACAAACCTGTCCTTCCCCAAGGCTCAGTTGAGCCAACTCTCCCAGGAGGTGTCTACCCTCTGCGCCCGTGGTCATCCTTTCCTTCCTGGTCTCACGTACTGTACACTGACCAATCCACATTCATAGCTACCGATTAGTTATAATACACTTAGAGACAAAGTGGCCATGGCAGACAGCAGTATCGAGGCAGAATGTAGCTCCCAAAGTAGCCGCAGCAATAACTCCAGGAGCCCGTGGTCTCCCGAAGTTGTCCCTCCCCCACCAACATCATGGAGGAGGAGTCTTCTCTCCCTCCCTTCAAGGCTAGCCAGAACCTAGTGACTTCTGTGAAGGATGAAAGGCAGCGAAAATGTTCCGTGTGACTTCCCAGGCGAGGTCATAAAGGGACCTGTGACCTCCTCTTGGCTCCTCTGTCTGGTCATGACGTGTAGTTCTGAGCCACTCTGAGAAGTCCCCACACTGAAGAGATCACATGGAGAGGCCCCGGGAGATGAGGGAGAGGCCAAGGGGCCCGGTGTTCAAGTCTCTGCAGGCCCAGGCCCAGGCAGGCAGTGGGAGCCCGGGCCTCCTGTGCTGCCAGACCCAGCCACAGTGTGCTTGCGGCTGTGTGAGCACTGAGGAGGGAGCCCTGACTCGAGCCCATTCGACCCACGGAAGAGACGTGATAATGGAATGTAGTGCTGTCTCCCATCAACGTGTGTGGAGATGCTTCTTATGCAGCAGTAGATGTGTGTAACACACACACACACACACACACACACTCACACACACACACACACGCTATCTTAGTTGTGGTGGCTGTAACGAGGCAGCAGAAGGTTGTTCCTCACAGCCTGGAGGCTGGGAGTCCGCTGTGGGGGCCAGCATGGTCTATTCTGGTGCGCGCCCTCTTCTGGTTTACAGGCCTCTGCTTCCTCCTCCCATCCTCACGTGGAGGTGGAGAGCAGAGAGGAGACGCGCGCTCTCTTGAGACTCAAAAGGGCACGAATCCCACTCGCATAATCACCTCCCAAATCCTCGCCTCCTAATACCATCACATGGGGGATTGGAATTTCAACATACCACAGGGAAGAACATCCATCCATTGCACATACACACGTACACATCTACATGCACATGTATGTATACATATGCACACATGACAGTGTATACCGTTGTGTATTATGTCCAGGCACACATGCACACACGTGTGTATACATGCTCACATGGTTTGGGACACAGTCTGCTTTCTGTCGCCTCCAGCTTGTGTGTGTGTGTGTGTGTGTGTGTGTGTGTGTGTGTGTATGCCTCTGTACACTTGAGTCTGGCTTCCCCAACTGAGCCGCACACTCCAAGAGGCAGAGACTGTGCTCTACGCTCCCTCGTCCTCTGCCAGGTTTAGAACGACATGGCAGATACAGCAGCTGTATCTTGAACTCCTGTGTTAGACGCATGGGGAAGTGTGTAGGCTACTGTGTCCCTGCAAAGCTGATTACAGGAATTCCACTGCACTCATAAAGAAGCCAGGGTCACTTTGATCTTTGAATCTTTCTCAAAGGAACCCTACATGCTTGCAAAGAGCCATCAGCCTGACATTGCAGAGACTAAGCCACTTGATTGGCGTCTGTGCCGCAGACTCCCAGCCCTCCCACCTGTGGATCCCGGACCGTGGCCTCTTGGAAGCCACCGCGGTGGGCCCTGCTTCCTCCGTCTCAGGTCCCTGCAGGATTTGCTGCTTCCAACCACCAGAGTGAAGAGCAGCCCCGTGGCCTCTCTCCTCATCCAAGTGTTACCTAGGAGATCAGAGATTTTCATGCAGATGGGGTTGATGGGCTGATCATATTTATCTGAGTGACGCAAGAAAATTTAAACGTGAGGGTCTTTCATCACGTATAATGTTATTTGTATTAAAACAGTGGCTCAAACATTCAAGTGATCGTTTTAAAATAATTCTTTAAATAGATTTTCTCTCTAGATTTGTATGGAGTACCCTGAAATTTAATGCTTATGAGAAAAGATCAAAGGAAATATTGATGCGAAATTCTTTTCCACCCCTTAAAATCTGCTGTCATTTTTACTCCATGAACTCAAATGAAACAGCGTGTCAGGGGATGCGCCCCAGGCCCGCGGCTTCAAGGACATGGTAAACCAGCTCTTGGATGGCGGGGCTGAACGGGGAATTATTTCTTTGATCAGCCTTTTGCTCAAGTGGACCTGAGATTTGTCCTGGTTCATAACAATAAAAATATGTATTTGCATCTGGTCTTGGTGAGGTCATGAGCAAGGTTATTACATCACAGGTTTTATGTTGCTGCCACTGCCTCTATATTATTTTGTTTCAAAATAATTGCATTGATTACTTTAAGGATTTCTTTTAGTCTGTTTTCAACTCCAGGCAACTCTGCAATGAACTATAATCACATAGAAGGGCACAAAGACAGCCAAGGACACAAACTCGTATATTCCTTTTTTTTTTTTTTTTGTGGTACCGGGGATTGAACCCAGGGGCGTTCTACCTCCATGCTACACCCCCGGCCCTATTTTTTATACTTTATTTTGAAACCCATTCTCATGAAGTTGCGGAGGGCCTCACTAGGTAGAGAGAGAGAGAGAGACAGGGAGAGAGAGAGAGAGAGAGAGAGCTGAGGCTGGCCGCGAACCCGGATCCTCTAGTCTCCGCCTCCCAAAGTACTGGGATTACAAGCGTGCGCCACCACACCTGGCCAGACTTGTATATTCTGAGGGAACCCAGAGATCATCTCTTGCACCAGAGATGTTCTCTGGTGCAAGAATAACGTGGCCGGGCGTGGTGGCGCACGCTTGTAATCCCAGTACTTTGGGAGGCGGAGACCAGAGGATCGAGGTTCATGGCCAGCCTCAGCTCGCTCTCTCTCTCCCTGTCTCTCTCTCTCTCTCTCCCTGTCTCTCTCTCTCTCTCTCTCTCTCTACCTAGTGAGGCCCTCCACAACTTTGTGAGACCTGGTTTCAAAATAAAGTATAAAAAAATAGGGCCGGGGGTATAGCGCAGAGGTAGAACGCCCCTGGGTTCAATCCCCAGTACCACAAAAAAAAAAAAAAAGAATAACGTGAAAGCTCCCCCTGCTTCATGTTGGCTTTTTCTCTTCCTCTGAACACAAATTGCAGTATTTATCATCTCAATCTCAACTATCGAGAATAAGGCTGAATTTTCCTTTTATTCCTTTAAAAAATTTCTATGTTAATACTTTTATGTGTTTCATGTAATGGCCAGACTTGGTAAAAAAAAATTGTTTGCTACTTACCTTCATTTCCTTCTTGAAAAGCTTCACAAAATTTTTTTTTCTGGACTTGAAAAGCACTTATTAAACACCTTCCTTGTATTGATGTGAATTTCAATTTGCTAGCTTCACGTGGGACATCAAAATCTGACACGTACAAGAAACATGTAAGAGATCTTCCAGATTCCAAAAGAAAGTAGAACACGATTTTGCTCCCTTGGCCATGACTGGTTTCTGAAGCTACTTTGCCTCTGAGCACACGTTGTTGCCTCTGAGCCTTGGGGTGTCACCTGTCAGAGACATCAGAGCTGCCACAGGTGCTTGCTCGGAATGGTTTGACCTTGAAATATTTATAGCTGAGACCTTTGGGATGCTGCACAAGCTCTTCCTGCAACCTCATACTATACTGAATTCTCTTTCTAATCCTTGCTTTATGCATACAAGTCAGTATGAAATTAGATTACCTGTCAGGCATTCCATTTCTGTCTTGCTGGCCCCTCTTGGCAACCTTTATTTTCTGTAGGTCCTTATTTACCACTGGGCCGTACAGTTACTCCAGGCTGCATTCGTTCTCTGGAGGACTTAATGTGGCTAAGAGCAAGTTTGGGGAATCTCTATGTGAAATTCGCTTACTATAAATTTCCTTGTAGCAGGTCATGATGAAGAATATAATCTAGATTTTGACTTCCAGTCCTGGCAGAGTAGATTGTAGTGGAGTAATCTTTGTGTTAGTCAAGAGTTTTGTTGCTGTGACAGAATACCTGAGGAAATCAACGTAGAGGGGGAAAATTTATTTGGTTCATGGTTTCAGTCCGTGGTCAGCTGGCTCCATTGTTTTGGGTTTGTGATGAAGCAGAACATCATGGTGGGGAGGGTGTGGTGGAGCAGAGCTGCGCACCTCAAGGTATCCAGGAAGCAGGGGTAGAGAGAGAGAGAGAAGGGAAGGGGCCAGGGACAAGATTTATTTAATCCCCAAGGGCATGCCTCTAAGGACCTAGTCCCTTCAAATTGGACCCACCTGCTACGGTTTCTACCACCTTCTAATAGTCCATTCAATTATGAACCAATCAATGAACTAATCCATTAATGATATCAGACTCATGATCCAATCACAGCCCCAAATCCCCACCTCTGTTTATTGTTGAAGACTTGGAGACCAAGTCTTTGGAGACATTTCATGCCCAAATCATAACAACACTCCCATAGGAACCATGATAAACTCAGGCAAAATAAAGAAGAAAACAATTGGTCAAAAACTCTGGAAAGTGAATTAGGCAAGCTGAGACTGGAGGGAACACGAACCCAAAAGAAGGAAGTCACACTGGGGGAGGGGCTCACCAGTTTGCTTTTCCCCCTGGGAAACTCCCCGATATGTTCAGTGTGCAGGGAATTGAGCTCAAGAGGAAAGAAGCAATCTTACTGAGGTGGAGCATCAGAGATTAGAGATTGGAGCTCAAAGACACAGCTGAAAATTGGGGGAAATGTCAGAAAGGAAGGAGTCGTAGGAGAGAAGCCCTGAAATCTGCCTATAAACTCCCCTCTCATCCTGACTGACCCCTGAACTGTGCATATTTGGGGAATACTCCAAGTGGCCCAGGGAAAAACAACAGTTTAAAAGGTGGATGGCTGGGGAGACAGTTTTGAGTCCAGGTTCTCAAAGTTAACTGGGTTTGATTAAGTAACTTAGACTTTCCATCAAAATTCTATAAGGACTGCACCCCAAGACTAAGGGTACAATCAAGCAAGGTTGTTAGAATAAAGCCTAAAATCACCACAAGAAGCAACCCTACAGTAATTCAATTTCTTTGTAGAACAAAATTCAACGTTCTTCATAGGAAGACAACAGACTCCAGAGTCTCCTCAATGCATTACCCATAAGGTCAAATATATAACCAAAAATTACTAGGCACATAAAATAGATTCTAAATCCTCCTGCTTTGATCTTGCCTATTCCTATGACCAATCTTGCTATGATAACTGTAGGACAGCACAATGACCTTTCCCTTGCTATCAGTTCTTATTCCTGATCTACAGCCTGATGCCTTGTTGGAGACCAAAAGCACATTATCAAAGCAAAAGGCACTTAGTCTGCGTCATTCAGAACTATAATATGCCATCACCAGAGCCCACTGATGCTTCAAGAAAATGGGGAAAAAATGAATAGAGGAATTACTTTGGGGTTTGAATTAATTGTGGTTTTCTCTTAGTATCTACTCCTATTCGGTGATAGATGTTTTCTAAGAGATGCATCCATGATATTTGGAATCTAGACATTGGATGCACAAACTTAGTTACTCATAAAAAAAAGTCTTGAGTTCAAATCTACCCTTTAGAGAGTTCCAGGTATAATTGGTAGATTGTTGGATGCTTTGATGTAAAGCCATATGCAGATGATCAAAATATATATAATATGTGGAAACATATAAAGGAAAATGGTTTCCTGAAGGTAACATCTGCATTTTCCCCTTGAAGAAGGCACCAGAGTTTGCCAAGTACAATATTAAGGAGTAAGCACAACTTGTATTTTGCCAACTCAATTAGCCAATAGTTTGTCTTCCTGCAACTAGCTATGAGTTTTCTTAGATACTTAATTTTATCACCATAGGCTAGGTTTTGAGCTAATATTTTATGTGTAATGATAACCTAATCCTTCTTCTTGAATGTATTTGATATCTTTGGGAGATTTTACTGAAGCACCTTTAATCTTTTTCTCTCTGTTTAAATGGATTAAATTCTAAAAGAGGCGCAACTCAAAGGAAATGATGGTGGGAATCACTAGTACAAGGCCCAGGGAGTGCCAGCTATTCTTGCAGTTTAGAACTTTGCCAGCAAAGCTTCAGCAAGAGAAATAAGGAGCACGTGTGTCCCCATCCCATTCTCATAACCATGGCAGACATTGTTAAGAGGCTGAGATGCTCTGCCTCAAAGATTCAGCT
This sequence comes from Glis glis, assembly GCA_004027185.1. Taxonomy (NCBI): domain Eukaryota; kingdom Metazoa; phylum Chordata; class Mammalia; order Rodentia; family Gliridae; genus Glis; species Glis glis. Next base: position 12,214 of record PVJS01023923.1, read on the forward strand.
GAACAGTCCTTACCAGTCAACTGATGAACGTGGGAGAGGAGACCTATTTTCTAGCCCTGAAATTGACAATCATGAAATAACATGGGGGAAAGAAAAGAGCAAGTATTAAAAGAAAATGGAGGGAAACCTTTGTGCTTCTCACTAAATCTTTTTGCTATTACTTTCCCATCTCTAGATCAAAAGAACACTAAAGGTTATTTTTGGTGATTTAACATTAAAAAATGTCACTGATTTTGGAACCTCCACTCATTTAGCACACAGACTTCATCTTTTATAAAATAAACTCTTAAAGAGTAAAAATGTTCAATGTAGATGCCTGTAGGGAATTACTGCATTCTAAAATAACAATTTTGAGCACATTTTCCCCAAGAACATTCTTCATGCAGCTTCATCCTTTCCTAGGGCACTGAGGGAACAGGCATGCTTTTTAGCCATTGTGGGTCCTCTTAAGGAACCATTAAGTGGGTTCTTGTACACATCAGCTTGTTGGTCTGAGTGTCTCCAGATCAATGAGCAGACATAAGAACCCGAGAGATGTAACACCCAGATCAGACCCTAAGATCATCCATTCAAGCATTCTGTCTCGGATGTTGGCACCAAGGGACATTTTGAGGAACACAGGAGTCCAAAAGGGGCATAAAGTTCTGAACAACACAGGGATGTTTACCATAAATATTTTATTTTCTTTAATAAGAATTCATTACTGACAGAGCCTTGACAATCCCACGAGAGCAACAAATGCAAGTTGTAGGCTTTAAATAGGCCTCCTGTCTGCTGCCATGTTTGTGGCTGAGAGCCCTCCATTATTCATGAGATCACTCTACTTTCTACAGTAGCTGCTGGCTCAGAGACAGGAGCAGCGCTGATGCTGTGGGTTTTTTTTTTATTATTGATAAAAAATATGTTTCTAGTTCATCGAATTACATTTCAATGTGCTGCCAGGCCAAACATCTACGTAACTAATGATCAAGTTTCTTCAGTTCCAAAGAATGTTTGTTCCTTTCCAGGAGAAAAGCTTGTGGAATGATTGTTTAAAATCTCCTGCCAATATGGACATGAGAAAAAGAACTCTAAAGTGGAAATGAAGGAGCTTCTCGTGGGTGTTGGATCAACTTCAGCACCATGAAAAAGAAGCAAAGGCAGTTTCCCAACCTGCATTCAGGAGAGAGGTGATTCCATAGTGACATCTAGATTGCAGGGTGAATCGTTTCTCTATAAATGCATGGAAATGGGTCAACCAAAATTGCCCAATGAGATTATTGCCATTGTCTGGGAGCAAATTCAACAGAATGTGGATGAGTCCTTTGCTGGAAAAACTAAACTCTGTTGACATGGATCAAGTGCAGAAATGCAAAATTCCTAGTTCCCTGTGTTTAAATATGGGTTTGCCAGAAGTAGTCCCTGAGAAAGATTCAAGTCCAAATAGGTGGTTTGGGAGATGGCCCCAGGTAGAGGAGTTGAGAAGTGAGATAGCGAAATGGGGAAGGGAAGGCAGTCAATCAAAGGTGTGTGATAAAGCCAATCACCACTGTGAGCAACTTCATTCTGCGGGGAACTCTAACAGTGTAGAGCATATCTCTGTTAACTCCAAATGGAGAGGAAGCTGGGGTATTTGTACAACTACCTTCTCTCAGAATATTATTGAAGGTTTCTCCTGGGAGGAAGAGAGGTATTAATTCTTCAACATATCCATCCTGCTGGCAGATACCTAATGAAAGTGGTATCTGTGGGCAGGGCATCGATGTCTTAGAAAAAAAACATATCTTGTCCGTATTTCTCCCTCTCCAATATTTATTAAGGTCAGGAAGAGCTAACATTTGATAATTACTCAGTTCTGGGTTCTGCATATTTCATAAGCTTCTTCACAATTAATCTTCATACAACTACAAAAGCTGGTGTTGTTTTTATTCTTCCATTGCTATGGTTTGGTTTTAAAATGTCCCCCAGAGAAGTTCCTGTGCTAGGCTATGCAGCCAGGTTTGGAGCTGGGGCCTGGCTGGAGAAGGTGGATAACTGGGGGCATGACCTTGGGGACAGACTGTAGCCGTCCCTAGCCCTCTGCACACGCATTCTCTTTCTCTCTCTCTCTCTCTCTCTCTCTCTCTCTCTCTCTCTTTCTCCCCCCCCCTTCCTTTCTGGTCACCATGAGATGAGAGTGACTTTTCCTCCTCCACCATGCCCTGAAGCACTATGGTTCATGCCTTGGAGCTGGCTAACCGTGGACTGACCTCTGAAACCCTGAGTCCCAAATAACTCTTTCTTCCTCTAAGTTGTGCTTGTCAGGTATTTTGGTCACAGTGATGAAAAAGTTGACTAAAACACCCATTTTTCATATTCAGAAGCTAAGACTCAAAGAGGTTAAGGCATTTTCCCAAGGCCACAGAACTCATGAATAGTGAAGGAGGAATTCAAATCCAGGTCCTCAGGTTTTTATAATACTCTGGTTGCATGAGGTAAGCAAATTGATGAACCCAACTTTTCTTGACAAATTTGATTGAAAATATCTTTCTGAGTGATGGTTTGACAAGCTCTCTATGAGACTCTTTTCTCCCTCGGCCTGTGGTTGATCCTTCTTCAGAGAGATACTTTTCATGATTTTGCTCCCATGCACTCAATAGTCTATTTGAATCCAAACTTTACTTCTGGTTTTTGAAGGGAAAGACTTAGGTTCTTAAAAATTGAGAAAAAATGGTCATTTTGCTCTTTCTAGTTTGTGGAATGAACATGTTAGAAAGTCAGATCCCACTTTGATTTCAGTTCCTCCACTAACATCTGTGTGGACTTAGGCTGTTACTTCCCTTCATGGGGCCTCCGATGACGTATCTGCAAATTGGGAGTGATTTTTTTTATCATGTTGAAGCAATGAAAAAGTGAGAAATATATATTTGCATGCTTGATAAAGCCTAGTTCTATTCTTAAATTCAGGTTATTGAAACCAGCGGGATGATTTCACAGAGAATTGAGTGGTCTCTTGCCCTCAACTTAACTTTCCTCCACTCAACTATTAATTCTTCAATAATAAAAGCTATGTGCCCTTTATTTTTCCATAACTAGGGTTGAGTATGGTATCTACCACATGGTCAGGGCTGACTAAATATGTACTTTGTTAGCACTGTATTTATTTGTTAAATAAAATTTTCAAAGTATTAAAATGTGGTCCTTAGAACCAGACACAAATTCAAAAAAATGATCTCAGTGGGGTACAGTGGCACACACCTGCAATCCCATCTATTTGGGAGGCTGAAGCAGAAGGACCACAAATCCAAGGCCAGCCTGGGCAACTTAGTGAGACCCTGTCTCAAAAGAAATAATAAAAATAAAATGAAAATTAAAGTAAAAAGGGCTGAGGGTATAGCTCAGTGGTCAAGCACTTGCTTAGCATGTGCAAGCCCCTTGGTTCAATCCCCAGTAACACACACACACACACACACACACACACACACACACACACACACAAATACACATATAATCTTAGAGCAGGCCATAGTTCTCAGTAGCTTCCGTTGCCTGATACTCTCCCTCTTGAACTACTATGGCTGACTTAAGCTGCCTGAGTGTAAGAGTACACTGAAATATCTCTAAAACATTTCCAGAGACTAAACATTTAGAAAATTAAGTTAAGCATATGTAGGTTGAACATCCCTAATCCAAAATCCAGAATGCTCCCAAATCTGAAAATTTATAAGTGCTCAAATGACACCAAAAGTGGAAAATTCCACACCACAAAAACTGTTTGGTGCATACAGTGTTTTAAAATATTGTATAAAATTACCCCCATGCTATGTGTATAAGGAGTATATGAAACATAAATGAATTTTGTGTTTAGACTTTGTTCCCAACTCCAAGATATCTCATTATTTATAGGCAAATATGCAAGTCTAAAATAATCCAAAATCTGAAACATTTCTCATCCCAAAGGTCACTCCACATGCTCGCACTCTCACACAGGTTTTCTTGTGAATAATTTTGTTCAGGGATCTTCAGTTATGAAAAATGTGTTAATTTTGAAAATGAACATTTTGCTAGGCACTGGAGAAACAGAGAAGAATAAACATCCTGCAGTCCTAACCTCACTGCCTCAGTCTAGTGGAGAAAATAGAAATGACCAAACTTTGCTGCAATACAAGACCTTATGTGTAAAAGGCTGTAGGGATACCAAGGACTGTACTAACTAGGGAATTAATCAGGAGAAGCTAGGATATGCTGGGTAACAAACAGCCCCCAAATCTCAGTGGCTATAAAGAACAAAATGCTGCTTTCCACTCATGCTGCATGTATAAAATGTGTGCATCAGGGGGTTGGGGATTCTGAGATGTCTCTCATGGACCCAGGTTGATGGAAGATTCCTCTAAAGTATGTTTTCAGGAATACAGAGACAAGAGAATGCAAGATCATGGTGAGTTAGGTGCTAGCTTTCAAAGCCACATGTGACACATGTCATTTTGGTCACATTTCACTAACCAAACTAGCTTCATGGTCCCACTTAACCTTGAAGGGGTTGCAGACAGTGCTCCTTGCAAGTCTCTGGATCAAAGAGAAATGGGTTATTTGTGAACAACCCTAATGGACACTGGAGTTGGGATCCAGTTGTTGGGATTTTGCTGAAATGTCCCTCCCAGCATCGTTTCTCAGCTAATAATTCTGTCTTGTGTTTATATATAAAACCACCTCCTGAGAGAAAGGCCCTTGGTGTTCATTCACACTTGTATTCACTTGACATTTATTTCACTCTTGTGGATCCTTGCTGGCAATAGAGAGAACTGACAGGGTTCCCGTCCTCAGGAGCTCACCGAGTCCTCGAATCTAATGGGTAAGCAAATGACTGCAATGTGGTCGGAAGGTCATTCCATGGCTGCTCTCATGGTACAAGGAAGGCTTTGTGGGAGGCCAAGTAAATACCATACCTGGCAAGGTTCAGAATGTTCTAGCCAGGGAAAGTGGGCTCGACAGGTTTTACTGGGGCGGGGTGGGAGGAGCACTATGACAGATGAAAGTGCCTGAAACAATAGTGTGAAGTCACCCACCGCCTCAGGGAGGAATTGGGCAGCCCTAGGACCCCCACTTTTGGGAGCAATCCCAGGAGACCAGTCGGTCGAATTGCACTAGGTGTTTTGTCATGAGAAAGTTGTTGGGTGGGAGCCTGCTATTCTGAAAACGGAAACATCCAGGATTCCTTTTGCTCAGGCACATGGAAGGATCTGGCTTCTTTAGGGGATGTGTTCATGTCCATCCTGGGATGCTCGTTGATCAAGGTGCAATGAGTATGTCTAAAGATGGCATGAATGTCCCTGCTGAATTTTCCCCCAAGCAAAACAAAAAACACTTTCTGCCTCTCTGCAAACCTGCATTTAGGCTCATCAAACTCAGGCTTTCCGAATGCAGCTGGGAGACAGAAGGAGAGATGCTGATTGCTGTTGCCTTGGAAAAAGGGGATCCACTCCATTCAGGGTTCTGTGGTTACCATGGGAACAGTGCTGATGCTGTTGCTGGCTCCCAGGGCTGGCAGGACATACTGGGGAAGGAAAACTGGGGGAAAGAGAGAGGAACAGAAAGAGACTTTACAGACTTTGAAGGTGTTTGGGGGAACTCTGAGCTGGGTGAGGCTGCTTCATTTCCCTGCTATGTAACTGTTTCCAGCATGCCACATGGGCCATGTGGTCCTAACAGCCTGGAAATGGGAAGCGCATGCATTCACACAGCTCCATCCTATGGGAATAGGCGCCAATGCAAGGCAGCCAAGAATTGGCAATAGGTGAATTTCAACACCGAGACCAGAGCGGAATGTGCCCTGGGCCCCAGGACAGACCAGCAGCGCATTATTGTTATAACTATGTATGATGATAAGTAGCCCCGGGAAGCATGATGGGACATATTTCACCTACACTGTACTCTTTATGGCAATCCTACAAGGGTGACGTCAACAGACCCATCTACAGATGAAGGGAATGGGGCTCTGCAGGGCATAGGAGGAATCTGGACCTGGGTCTGATTCCCCACTATGGGCACTTATGCAGAAATACAACCAGCTGCCCAAGGAAAATGTCAAGTTCCCAAAGTGTCCTAACTCCAGCCTCAAGAAATGCCCTCAGTTCTTCTGGATTTGGCATGAGGAAGCATACCCAAGCAGGGTGACACCAACACCAGCCATCAGCTCTGTGGGAGGCACTTAGAGGCCCCACACTCCAACCTCCTGCTTTATAGTCGGAGGGACCCAGACCAAGAAGCACTGGCAGAGCTTCCAGGCCAGCCGGCCACCCTGTTTCCATGGACGCCCCAGAGAGCTGCAGCTGTTCTGAAATGCCCTTCCCCAAACGCACGTGCAAGGCACCAAGTGTGTCATCCACACAGAGCGTGTGCCCGGTCCGCGGATGGAGCTCAGCTGCTGCTGGCAGCTTTTCCCTGAACCACTGGGCCATCTGGACAGACTTGCTCCATCCCTGCACCATGTCCAGGGGCTGCGCTCTAGAGAGTTCTTCGTCCCACTGACACTTCCAAGGCATCTGGTGTGTGCATCGCATACCATGTGCTTGGACCAGAGGGAACGATCAGGAGGAAACTCAGAGGCCATTATTCACATGATCAATAGGCAAAGCGAGGCCCAGAGAGATGCAGTGACATGTTACCAAAGGCCCGGCGATGGGGATTCTGGGACTGAGTGTGCATGTCCATATTCCCAACTCAGGATGCTTTCCTTGACCCTAGGCTGACCTTTTCCTTGGGAAGAATGAATACCATCCTACCAACCTGTTTCAGAACCATGACAAAGCAGCACTTAGTGAAAGAGCAGTGTAAGGGTGGGCAGGCTGTGTGTGTGGTGCATGTGTAGAGACCGGCTGAGATACAGGATAAGTGTTAGGACCCACACCAAGAGAAGCTGCTTCCCCATGGGACTCTGGTGATGGGACTCCTCCTGATTCAGGCTCCGTGCTGCTGGGCTCGGCTGGCGGTGCCCTTCTCAGATGAGTCCAGGCAGCTTCTAACATGATGGAGATGGACACTTCATACAGGAACGGTTGCAATCTGGCTGACAATGGTGCGATCCGAACATTTGGGCCCTGCCATGCTGGATGCAGGATGCAAGTCTCAATGACAGTTCATAATGACTTGAAGCCTGGGCACATACTCCCTTCTGCCACCTCTGTCCATACTCTGCTGCTGTGATCTGGAGCCCCTGATGCCTGTGTAAATCATGGCCTTCCTCTTCTTACACTTACGTGTCTTCATGGATACCCTGTGCGTCCTCTTTTGCAGTTCTTATGAAAAATAGGTTTGGGAACTGCCATGGACTGCACGGTTGTGCCCCCTCCCAGATTCCTGTTGAAGTCCTCATCTCTGATGTGACGGTGTTTGGGGGTGGGATCTTTGGGGGGCGACTTAGGACTTGATGAGGCCATGACGGTGGGACCCTCAAGTTGAGATTAGTGCTCTTGTAAGAAGAGGAGGAGACCAGAGCTCACTCTAGTTCTGCAAGGATACAGCGAAACAACAGCTGTCTGCAAGCAGGAGGAGGGTCCTCGTGAGAACCTGACCAGGCTGGCACTCCGGTCCCAGGCTCCCGGCCTCCAGAACTGTGAGAAGTAACTGTCTATTGTTTAAGTGACTCAGTCTACAGTATTTCTGTGTAGCAGGCTGTGTAGACACTGGGAATGGCTGTACCCAGATATGCAGATGGCTTCTTGATGTACCACCATGACTCTGTCCAAGGCCTCCTCTGGTCCCTGGAATGTTCTTGCATTGGCCAGTGAAGGACTGAGCAGAGGTGTAGAGGGGTCAGTACTTTTTTGGGAACAACCCTCAACAGTGACAGGTGGGCATCAGTGGATAACCCCTCAGGCCCTGACTTTGGTTGACAGTGATCTCTCAGCAAATCGGAGCCCACTGTATCAGCCCCTTAGCTTTCCACATTGCTCCTGATGATTCCAGGAATCACCATTCCATAAATGGCTGCCATTCAAACCCTTTTTCAGGGTCTGTTCTTGAGGGACATAGGCATTTAAGACCTATGGCTCACTGCTTAGAGGGCAGAAGAGGGCCCCAGTTCAACTTTTGTGTGTGTGTGTGGCACTGGGGATTGAACCCAGGGGCATTCTACCTCCAAGCTCCACCCCCAGCCCTATTTTTTATTCTTTATTTTGAAACAAGGTCTCACTAAGTTGTGGAGGGCCTCACTAAGTTCGTGGCTGGCCACAAACCTGCGATCCTCCTGCCTCAGCCTCCCAAGTACTGGGGTTACAAGCGTGTGCCACCACACCCAGCTCAGTTCAATTTTTAAATAAAAATTTCTTGGGACTTTTTCAAAACAGATGGTGCATATATAAGAGGAAAAATAAAACTTATGTAGTACAGTAGTTCTCCCTTATTTACATGAGTTATATTCCAACACCCCCAGAGGATACCTAAAACCATGGATCGTAACAAACTGTATGTATAAGAGAGGCAGCTACGTGGCGACTTTTGGGAGGGTAGTGTATTAGCGCAGATCGATTGAACAAAGGGATGATTCATATCCCTGACAGGACAAAATGAGATTCCATCATGCCACTCCAATTGGTGTGCAATTGAAAACCTATGAACTGTGTATTTCTGGAATTTTCCGTTTAATATTTTCGGAATGTAGTTGACCATGGATGACGAAAACTGTGAAAAGGAAAACCTCAGAAAAAAGACAACTATTATATTCTTTGCAAGTTGTGCATGAGTACTTCGAAGCCATTGTTACAATTTCATCATCAGCCAGATACCTGTTTACCAAGAGGAGTGATAATCAAAGAGTGGTCGGGGTATGCATGCTCTATGTCAGGGAGAGTTTCCTAGGGGAACATTTCAGCCACTCATTTTCTCCATACTGCTATTAACTACCACATAAGAATCTTTATAGTCATTCTTGAAGCAAATTAATTTGAAACCATCTGACTGATTCATCTCTGCCTTCCCTGACCTTCTCTCCTCCACATCCCCCACCTTCATCTTGGCCACGGACCAAGTGCATAAATTTAACAAAGATGCCCACAGTGCCAGCTGCTCCTTTAACTGACTCCGGTGTGGGCTGCAGAGGCTGGCATCACCCCACAGAGAATTTTCACACATTTTCTCATGGCCAGTCATGGCTTCTGATGGGGGAGGCACCTTTAGCCAAGGACCAGGGGCTCCCAACTAGATGAATTGGAAACCAGGCCTCTGGAGGGCACAGTGAGATTGGGTCACTACCAAGGCCTTCAACTCTTGGAAGAGAGAAAGAGAGGAGGGTCCCTGAGTACCAACAGAAGGACCCTGAGCACATTTCTGTGGTCTCAGCTCCCTCCTGAGAGCCAGGACCGCAGGTGGCCTCAGTAGACTGCCGAGCCAGCATTGGGTCCTTGGATGTTACCCAGCCGGGACTCAGCCTCCAGCCTGGCCTTGCCCGGGAGTCCCAGGGATGCCCAGTGTTGGCTGGACATGGAGACCTCTGATGACTAGAATCTCCCCCACCCAAAAGCCAAGCCCAGTGGGATCCACGTCCCCACTTAACTTCACTCTTCCCGCTGCTGTCTGTTGAGTGTCAAGGGGGTTTCACATCAAAATGCCTCGATTCGCAACCCAAGTTTCTCGCTTGCAGACATGAACCCAGACACGGTGGAACCGTTATACAGTCACCACCTCAACGAGGTGGCAGGGAGGCGGGAGGGCAGAGGTGGCTATGGTGTGGGGAGATGGCAGACATGCTCGTGCCCTCTACCTCCCTGCTCACAGTGCTGCTCCTGTGTGGTCTTAATTCTCTTCATATGCTGCCCTCGCCCATTACTGCTTAAAGCTCCATTCCTCCTCATGTAGGAAGCCTGCTGGGCAGGAAGTAAAGAAGTAGCTGGCTACCATATGTTTGTGACAAAGTGCGCACCTCAGTCCCCACCTCTGTATCCATCTCCACCCCCCACCGATGATGGGGACCTCGCATAAGCCGTCCCCACGTGTGATTCTTTCTGTTGTCCCCCTCCCAGGGAAGACCTCTGGCTGGATACCTCTCGGTAATAGCTACTGTGATCGGTAAATGAACTTAGCATCCTGTCTTCCATCTTCAGCCAGGGGGTTGGGAAGACAGTAGGAGGGGTGACATTTGAACCTTGGGACTAGCAAGTGCTGAAAAATCCTCTGGCAGCGACAACCAAGAAATGCCAAGAAAAAAAAAATCAGCCTGTTTCTCTCTGGTAGTGTGGCAGCAGAATTTTGATCAGCCTGGATCCTCTTTTTGGAGGAAGTCACGAGAAGGAAGAGGTCACGGGCAGAGTGAGATTGCCAGGAGATGCCAGGAGGTGGGGTGATAGCCATTAGGGGCGTCCTCTGTCCCTGATTTGCCCGGGGTGTGGCCTTGCTTGCAGTTGTCTAGATATGGATCTTCAAGTGCGCTGCATAATCTTCTTGTACCCTGTGTTCCTCTTCTATGAAGTGGGAATGATAGCTTTTTGTGGGGGTAAGAAGGAGCAATGGAGTGACCACACAAGGTACGGTGCCCGCCAGGATCCAGCGCTCCCTGGATGGACACAATTGTCATCCTGGTGTGGTTTTGTTGTCATCCCTTCTGTGCCTCCCCCTAAGAGCCATGGTCTCAACCTATTTGGGTCCATCACCTGTTAACCCCAAGGGTTAATAGCCCAAGCCCCAGCTCCCAAGGGTGCTGAGAATTTACATAAAACAAAGGGAGCCACAGGAAGGAGAAGCTGCAAAGGTGTGGACAGTGGTTATCACAACCTCAGAACCAAAAACTGGGATGGGCAAGGCCAGGAAGTAGGGAAGCCATTCCCCATGCTGGGAAAGGCTGGACTCTGGGCACCTGTCCCAGAGGGGACGGGGATACGCTGCTCGGAAGGGGCTTTTCTTCTCCTCCTTTGTCCTCTCCCAGTCCCCTGGGCTTGGAGAGAGGGCAGAGGGAACATCTCTCATAGTTGATCTTTGTGAGGAGGGCAGGGAACTGTGGGCATCCCTGAGCGGTTATTGGAGCTAAGACTTGTTTATCCAGAGTGAGTTCAAAGAGAAGGTCAAAGGAGAGCGCTGGCCTGGCATCTCCCAATAGCGCAGAGCATTCTGGGTGTTGAGGGAGAGCAAGGGGGAGGGTGGGGAAGAAGTGTCTAGAGGACTCTGGAGAAGACCGCGTGGACACTGCCATCTCTGCTCAACCCCGCAAGCCCACTGCTGGCAGAGGCCATGGGCCTGTGGAGGACAGATGCTAGAGCTGGACACTGTGACAAAGAGCCTGGGATCATTGCGGGGCCATTATTCATGGCTTGTCCCCACGCAGTCATTTCTCATAGCTTCACGTGGTCCCCAAGGAGCGATCCTCCAGCTCCCTCTCATTTTTCCTATTCACTGATTGGTAGAATTCAGTACAGTACGACCTGTTCAGCACATATTCAGTTTAAAAAACCACTCGGGTGATCACAACATTCCTGTTGTCCCTTGTCTCCCCCATTTCATCTTCTAAAGGATTGTGCAAAACTAGCAAGTGTGATTAGCTAGACACATACACATGAACCTTCTTTTTTGTTAAAACAACTTTATTGAGATATCATTGATATATGAAAATTGGATGTGTTTGAGGTATACATCTTGATCTTTTGATATACATATAATGGATGCTCTTTGACTTACAGTAGGCTACATTCCAATAACCCACTGTCAGTTGAAAATATCATTAATCAAAACCATTACAGGCATCATGGTGCATGCCTGTAATCCCATTACTTGGGAGGCTGAGATAGGAGGATTGCAGGTTGGAGGCCAGCCTCAGCAACTTCGTGAGGCCCTCAGCAACTTAGTGAGACCCTGTTTCAAAATAAAAAATAAAATAAGGCTGGGGGTGTATCTCAGAGGTAAAATGCCACTGGGTTCAATCCCCAGTACCACAAAAGAAAATACATAAAGGCCTTAGAAATGTCCCTATTTTAGTATCCTCCAGGGGTCCGGGATCCAACCCCACACGGATACCAAGGGACAAATGTCGTATGAAAACCTGTGTTGGGTACCGGGCCTCGGATTCTGCAAACATTACTGTGGTTTGTCACTTACATTTATTTGGAGAAAATGCTAAATTCTGTTCAGTGTTTTACAAACTTAAAGATGTAGGATTTTTTTCTTATCTAAGTTCATGAGCCCAGTATTAAAACCAGGACTCTAAAACCAGGGCTGGTGACCCTGTCCCTGACCCTCAGCACTGAAAGTGTTGTGATGTGTACTGAGCTGTTTTTCTTTCTCTGTTCTTCAGCCCTGCATGAATTTCCCAATGACATCTTCACCAACGAGGATAGACGACAAGGAGCGGTGGTCCTGCACGTACTCTGTGTAAGTACCCCCCTCGTGCCTCTGCCTGCAGGGTCTGGGGGGCAGGAGGTAGGTGGGCAGCTGAGATGCCCACAGAGGAGTCACCTTCCCTCCTGTCCACATGCCCGGTGGGAGTGCTCTGAGCCCTGGAGGGGACATCTCCAAACACAGCATCTTTTAAAGGTCACAGGTTTATGATTTGGAAGATGCCTATCTATGGACTCTGAAGTCAAACAGACTTGCTCTCCCCTACTTAAGTGATTTTCTCTCTGCTCACATGCCGCCCTCTTGGGGAACCCTTTTCTAACCAGCCTGTCCAATATGTCTCAGGAGTTTTTACCAGACTGCGTTTTTCTCCATGTGACTTGTCATTGTATAGTTATTTGCTTATTGACCGTTGACCTCACTCACATGTAAGCCCTATGAAAAGGGGGACTCCATTTTGTATCAGTTTCATTCCTGTGCCTATTTGTGGCAATAGTAGGGACAGGTATTTGCTAAATTAGTGAATTAAATGTAATGGCAGCTAGCACAGCACCCAGCACAGGGCAGGTGAGCAGAAGAGCTTGTCCCCCCCCCCCCAGCCTTGTAACACCCACCATTGTTCTAGCAACTTCTGTACAGACCCAGTGGATGTACAAGGTCTTTGGTTTGCCTTGTCCCCATTTGGAGAGTCTGAGGAGTGTGTGAAGATGCATCTAAAGGTGACTGCAGACCCAACACTGCTTTGACTCTCCCTTGGAATACCCTTGATTCCATTCTGGTTATTTATTGTTATGGAACAAACTCCCCACTTTAGTGACACGCCCCGTCCCTATTTTGCTCATGGCTCTGTGTATCACTCATCTGAAAGGACATGGTGGGGATGCTGTAATCGGGGGCTGGGATGCTCAACTTGATGGCTGAGGCTGGAGCCACTACTGCCGGGGGACCCCCTTCTAAGAGGGCTTCTCCACTCCCGCGCCTGGTGCCTGGGCCGGGGCTGGCTGAAGGACGGGCTCAGCTGAGACCATCGACCAGTGCTCCTGCACGTGGCCTTGAGGGGCTGAGAGAGGGAAGGTTATGGTGAGCAAGGCGGAAACCTCGTGGCCTTTTGTGACTTGGCCTCCCCAGTCACACAGCATTGTATTTGTTGTAGTCATGAGCCACCCATGACCCCGGGGAGAAGACCAAGAACTTAATTTTCAATCCATACATGGAGATGGTTGGTAGGCACACCCTGGGCTCTGCAGTCGGATCAGACGTGGGTCTGAGGCCCACTTCTGCTGTCCTCGCTTTGTGTGTGACTTCTGATAAGAGCTAATCTCTCTGGACCCATGAGCCACCTGGAACTTGACTCCCTTCCTGTGAAGGCAATAAACACTTCGACTCATTCCCCACTCCCACCCCACCTAGAGGTGGGCGGGGATGGCGTGCAATGGCTCCGTTTAGCAGGGTCATTCTCTAAAAATACCAAATGAGTAAGCACTCCGGAGCCCTCCCAGCCCTCCCTTGCCTGCTGGAGAGTCTCCTGTGCTGAGCAATTAATACAGATGCCACCTTTGGCACCGCGGAGACTCCCCTGTCACGAGGCTGAGGAGACCCAGGCACCAAGTGGGGTCCAGAGTTCCCTGGTAGCCATTAGCGCCCTGCCGCCTCCCCAGCTCAGACATGAGATTTCTACTCTCGGCCCAAAGTGGTGCTGTCGCCCGTCAGCCTGCTTTCAGGGCCCTTTCTCCACCTTCACCTCCCCAGGGGAAGGCCAAGGGCGTGAACCCAGGGTGTCTGGTGAGGCATCTGCTATGTTGTGCTAGTGCATCACAAGCCTGGCTTGAAAGCAGAAATAATGGGCGATATTGGCAATAACGGGTAATATCGCCCTTAGACACAGCCTTACAAGAGTGTCCATCAGCCTGCAGGTTAGCACTTAGTAGTCCTTGGTGTCTAATGACACTGTTAGACTTTTCCCTGAGCCCTGTACTTTAGAATCCATGGGGCAAGAAATCCAGGGGCCAAGGTCAGTGCCCATCCCTTGGAAACCCCACTCTGGGTACAGAGAACCCCAGAATTCTCCACCAAAACAGCCCCAAGCTGGCTGCCAAGGTCTGAGCAAGCCCCCTCCCAGGGTCTGCCTCTTGGAGGGAAGAGTCCAAGGAAAGTCATCTTGAACTTGCTGCCTGGACTCCACACACACGCGCGTAGCCCTGGGCAGAGCAGGTGGGCAGAGCGGGGGTGCCTCTTCTACATGGCAGAGACAGATGTGAGGGCGCACCTGCCGACGCATCCCAAGGTCAAGGACCAACATTACCCTGTCCACCGTGGGCCTCCACCAGAACATAAACCTCACGAGAGAAGCCCTTTGCGCCGGTGGGGCACATCAGAAAACAAAGGTTGCGCCCTTACTATTTGTTCAGCACAGAGGAGAACGTTCTTTTTCTCCCCCCACCTGCCATGTCATTTAGGACGCTCAGGAATTGTTCAGCGGGTAGCACTGGATGTAAGAGGAGTTGCTGCAAGGGCAAACAGTTGGCGTTTTAGCGGCCGGCAGGAAACAGATGGATGCCCAAGTCAAAAGTGCAAGAAGCTAAATACAGACTTCCTGTGCGCAGAATCTAGAAAGCACTTCCTGAGCCCCGCGGGTGGTAGTGCTGGGCTGGGCCCTTCTAGATGTGCTGGAGGCTGCCTCGCCCTGCAGGAACCCGGTGTCTTGTAAGGAGAACCGCTTATGGTCAACACCTGGTCTATACCACATGCTACAGGAGCTCAGAGAAGACACCATCGGGGGCCAAGGTGGCGCCCTTCTGGAAGGGGGCAGGCAGTTGCCAAAGGAGAACAGAGAAAAGGGATTCGAGGCAGGAGTGGGAAATGCCATGATCCAGGGTCTGGAGATGTGAGAGTTCAGGGGGTCTGGAGGGAGCAGGAACCCAGGACATGGGTGGTGGAGAGTGAGAGGCGGGAGGGTGGAGAGGGTGGGACCTCATGAGGGTGGCGCATGTGCAGCCGGCTCTGGATCCCACCGTCCCTCAGCCATCCCTGTGGCCTCGGGTTAGGGTGGAATAAGGCCACCTGTGCATAGCCAGAGGTGACCAGAGCGGTCTTCCCTCCTGTCAGTTGAGAAAGGCCCAGGCAGGCCACAGCAAAAAGCTCAGGGCCATTTGAGAACAGGATCCTGAGCCCCAGCATCCTGAGGAACACCTCGGCCTGGCGAGGGGCCTTCCAGAAGCGCATGTGGGGGCTGAATATTATCCAGCCCCCGCTAGGCCCTGAATCGCTGCGTCCGCCTCATCTGGGTTAGGCAGGGATGCCCTCTGGCAGAGGGTTCCGGTGGGCATGTCCTGTTACCCAGCCTGCCCCAGACAGAGGGCCATGGGGCTGTTCTTTCATGGGATTTACTGGACATAATCACAGGTCTCAACAGAATGCCAGGTGCTTTCGAATTCTCCTGTGAAACAGGACCAAACTTATCATTTGCACGGACATTCGAACTGCCCATCTGTTTGGGCCCAGAAGTTTGTGTTTGGTGTCAGGCCTGCAACTTCGGTTGGGTACAGGTCTGGGGATGCAGGTGGCTCTGAGGTTCCCCGGTACAGTTCTTTTTTTAAATCTCAAATGTCCATGCTTGCTTCTATTTTACTTTCATGTAAAAACTTCCCTCTTTTGTGTGTGATTTGTAGCACTCAAAACAGCCATTTTTTGGCTTAACTTGCCGAACACTATAGCTGTAATTTCCTCTTGGATCTTTCTGCTTTTGTGAATTTCAGGATCTATAAGACTTGAGATTATACTTCAAAAAAAGGGGGGTTCTATTCCTTCCAACTGTTCTTGGATGGTTCCTTATGAATAAGGAAACCCGTGGTCTTTACAGTTTTATCAACATTGAATACCCCTAAGAAAACATGCTTGTCTTAGAAATTGCTTTAAATCCCATTTTTTTTATAATGTTGAGACATTAAAAATAGGGTTTCCTGTCTGTGAGGAAGTTTGCACTCTTCAGAAACTCATCGAGACTGCCCCAAATGGGAAAAAGCCTGAGAATAACTTTCTAGAAATATGATTTGGTTTGTGATTTATAAATATCTTGCAAAATTTTGCTAATTATTCTGCATGACATAGATAGCTGGATCTTTGAGGTTATCAGCCAAGCTACACATTTGCTCTTGGAGTAAAAGAAAGCTTTAAGTTACTGATATTAAAATCCTTTCTCAAATGAATGTGGGCAGTTTTCTGTCCTTAATAGATCAGACTCCATGGCAGGAATACATATTCTCTGCACCTCGTCAGCTTTCAAAAGTGTTCTTCCTATTTTGAGCCTTTTCCCCCCACTTTTAATGCAGTTCCTCTCTTTTGGAAATCAGAAATTTTTATGTGCTGTATGTATAGAAGTATAAAATGATTTTCTGAAATCATTTTCTACCCCCTATTAGGCAAATTCATGTTAGGTGGGTCTGTTTAAGAGAAAGGCTAGCCGGGCGTGGTGGCGCACGCTTGTAATCCCAGTACTTTGGGAGGCGGAGACCGGAGGATCCGGGTTCGCGGCCAGCCTCAGCTCGCGCATGCGTGCGCGCTCTCTCTGTCTCTCTCTCCTTGTCTCTCTCTCTCTCTTTACTTAGTGAGGCCCTCCGCAACTTCGTGAGACCCGGTTTCAAAATAAAGTATAAAAA
>PVJS01023924.1:0-29130 GCA_004027185.1 Glis glis
TTTCTTGCAAATGCTGTTATTTTGTTCTTCTTTATTGCTGAGTAGAATTCCATTGTGTGTATTTCCCATAATTTTGTGATCCATTCATCTGTTGATGGACATCTAGGTTGGTTCCATATTTTGGCCACTGTGAATTGTGCTGCTATGAACATGGGTATGCATATATTACTGTTGTTTTCTAGTTTCAATCCCTTTGGTACATCATACCCACTCTTTGAGCCTTTTTTTGCGGTACCGGGGATTGAATGCAGGGGCGTTCTACCTCCGCGCTACGCCCACAGCCCTATTTTTTATACTTTATTTTGAAACCGGGTCTCACGAAGTTGTGGAGGGCCTCGCTAAGGAGAGAGAGAGAGAGAGCTGAGGCTGGCTGCGAACCCGGATCCTCCAGTCTCTGCCTCCCAAAGTACTGGGATTACAAGCGTGCGCCACCACGCCCGGCTTCTCTTTGAGCCTTTTGATCTCTTCCTCAATATTCTGCCGAGGTGGTTCTAGCATCTCTGTATTACATTTGGCTATAGTTGTTCCCAGGCTTCAAGGAGCCATGGCAGTGTATGGCTCAGATGTCTGTGCCTGGATACCAAACCACGAGGCCTAGGAGAGTGTCCATGCAGATACGTTCTCACCAATCTGGCCTGGCATTCGCCCATCGCCCTTCTCTACCTGCCCATCCCCCTAGCTCCTGTCAATACCTAACAGTAGGTCCTGAAAGTCCTTCAACACAAAGCTAGTCCTGCAAGTAGGGACTCTGTTTCCCTGAAGATGGTGCTGAGACCTGACTCTAATTATCAGCTGGGTCAGGAGGATTTTGCAGAAGGGTAACACACCTGAGAGGCAGGTACCTCAGGTGAGGACTTTATGGGGTCTTGAGGCAAGGAGAGGCTGCTTCTGGTATCCCCATAAGTTCAGGGGAATTGGGGGAGTTCAGGGTTCGAGACTTATGTCGCAATTCTCAGGTGGCTCCATCTAGGTAAACTTGCCACATGCCTGTGTTGTGACAAGAGTTTCTTGTGGGAGTCCCCTCCATGGTGTCAGAAGCTCCATCCCAGAGAGGGCTGGCTGATTCTACTAGTCAGTAGAGAGGTGGAGACAGGAAAATTGTGAAGCAGTGCCCACAAGGTGGCCCAAACAAGGGTTCTTCATGAGACTTTATTTCCAAGGTCATTTAAACCTGCAACCTCCTGTGTGGTAGATACAATTACAGGGTTCTCGGGAGGCCCCATGTTGCTTCTGATGTTTTTCAAACTCCAAAAGATGAAATAAATCTTGAAGAAGGCAGTATTGAACTTGAACCAAACATGCTTATTTTAGCTAAAAATAATAATAATTATAGCAATAATAATAGTGGTTATCACTTACCATTTTTAAAATCCAGCTTCTGTACTAAATGTTCCAGGTATATATTATTTAATTTTCATGGATAATAGGCCCAGTGTAGAAAAAAAATAGCTGAGACTCAGAAGTTCATTGGCATCTCCATAGTAAAGTAGCCAGGAAGGAGTGGAGCTTGAATTTGATTCTAAATTTACCTCTCGAATGTGAACTATCTGATTTTAACAGCTACGTTGCTTCTCCCAGGAAGCTGTGAAAACTTGAGAGAAGAAATGTATATTACAGTCAGAATTTTTCATATGTGGTCATGTGCTGCATATCAGTATTTCAGTGAACCATAGACTGCACATGCGACTGTGGACTCTATAAGACTATAATGGAGCTGAAAATTTCCTGTTGCTTAGTATTTTATTTTTTATTTTTGGTGCTGGGGATTGAACCCAGGGGCATTCTACCTCCAAGCTCACCCTCAGCCCTATTTTATTTTTTATTTGGAAACAGGGTCTCGCTAAATTGCTGAGGCTGGGTTTGAACTTGCAATCCTCCTGTCTCAGCCTTCCAAGTACTGGGATTACAGGCATGCATTAGTACTTTACGTCATATATATGTGTAATTTTATTGTACATAATGAAATTACTTTATATATAATTTTATATATATAATTTTTGTAGTACTGGGGATAGCATTTTTATTGTGCCTTTTCTCTCTCTCTCTCTCTCTCAGTGTGTGTGTGTAGTATTGGGGATTAACCCAGGGGCATTCTACTCTTTTTTTTATTTTGAAACAGGGTCTTACTAGGTTGCTCACTAAGTTACTGAGGCTGATCTTGAACTTGTGATTCTCCTGTCTCAGCCTCCCAAGTACTGGGATTACAGGTGTGCTACCACATCCATTTCTCTTTTCTATCTTTAGATATGTCTAGATACAGAAGTACTTACTATTGTGTTAAAAGTGCCTACAGTACAGAAACATGCTGTTCAGGCTTGTAGCCTAGAAACAGTAGGCTATGTCGAATAATAGCCTGAGTGTGTAGTGGGTTATACCATCTAGGTCTGTGTTAAGTATGCTCTGTGTTCAACCAGTGATGAACACATTTATTAGAATGTGTCCTCATCAATAAGTGAGGCATAACTGTATATATAATTCCTAAAAAAGGAACAGTATAGCAATCTAATGACATCCAAAACTTAAAAAGCTGAAAGCAGTGTAATGACATATGCATATGTTTTAATTATAATAAACCACATTTTGGAAAAAATAAAAGGAAACACCGGGCATGGTGGCGCACGCTTATAATCCCAGTACTTGGGAGGCTTAGACCGGAGGATCTGGGTTCGCGGCCAGCCTCAGCTACTTAGTGAGGCCCTCCGCAACTTTGTGAGACCTGGTTTCAAAATAAAGGATAAAAAATAGGGCCGGGGGTGTAGCGCGGAGGTAGAATGCCCCTGGGTTCAATCCCTGGTACCGCAATAAATAAATAAATAAATAAAAGGAAACAAGGGAAAAATAGCAGGACATAGGACCTCCTTGCTGGGGCTGATGACCCCAAGGACTGAAGAGGAGCACCTTGTAGGTAACCGTTCTCCTATCCTTGGTAGTTTCATGGTCAGTGTTGAACTGCCAGCTCTGAATACTTTTAAGAAAACTTCTAGGGAGATCCTATTACAACCACCATTTGAGAGATCACATATAGTGTGTTGCAGCAATGAGTTGAGGTCAGTATAGGGCCACTGGTTGATCTGGCAAGAGTTGTGTCATGGAGGTGGGAGGCTACCATTCTCATACCTTTCTACTGCCATCTCCGGTAGGAGCTAGCCCTACCAGGCAGTTTCAGGATATAAAGATGGGCATGCCTTTTCTCTGCCTTGGTGTTGACGCCCTCGCCCATTCCCGAGGATGAGGAGCAGGGTGGGAAGCCATGACCATGATGTCTTGTTCCCAGGCATCTGGGTGACCGAGGGGTGGCCGTCCACCTGGCTGATCCTCTGCTGTTTGGGCAAGGGCTCCCCAGCAGCAGCTGCTTGAAAACTCATCAGCGGGGCTTCTGGAAGCTTCTCGTGCCAGCCCATCAGTGTTAGCTGTTTCTCTGCTTGCAGATATTTCTTCCTTTATGGCAGTATTTTCCTCACTTGACTGAACAGTAAACCTGGGCAGCTTAACTCCTTACGCAATATACAGAAACTTATATCCTTTATTGGGTCTGATAGAAATTACTGAGCTGGGCATGGTGGCGCATGCTTGTAATCCTAGCACCTGGGAGGCTGAGACAGGAGGATCACAGGTTCACAGCCAGACTCAGCTACTTAGTGAGGCCATCTGCAACTTAGTGAGACCCTGTTTCAAAATAAAAAAGTAAAATAGAACTGGGTGTGTAACTCAGAGGTAGAATGCCCCTGGGTTCTATCCCCAGTACCACACACACACACACACACAAAAAGAAATTAATGATGAGTATATCCTAGAAATGTCAAAAGGTACGTTGGCTGGGAGCCAGTTCCTACTATTTCGGTCAGTTTGATAGTTTATTGGGCACTTACTGTGTCAGCACTGTGAAAACACTATTTATTTCCTTGTTTTCTTCTCACAATAGTCATATAGATAATTCTTTTATCATCACCCCCTTTTTGCAGACAAGGAAACTAAGGCTTAGAGGGTTTAAGTGACTTGCCCACAGTACATAGCACATAGCAGACTGGAATTAAATGCACGTGTGTTTGATTTTAGTGTCCCAGCATTTAAATGGACTTATTTTTTAAGTGATATATTTAATATACCATACAATTTACCCTTTAAAATGTATAGTTCATTGGTTTTTAGTATATTCACAATGGTGTCAGTCATGAATACTAATTTCACAACATTTTTATTACTCTAAAAAGATACCTGACAAGAACAATTTAGAGGAGGAAAGATTTATTTTGGTTCATGGATTCAGAGGATTCAGTCCATGGTTGGTTGGCTGGCTCCCAGGCATAGACGTCATAGTGAAAGGGCATGGTGGAGGGAAAGCTGCTCAGCTCCTGGCAGCCAGGAAGCAGAAAAGAGAGACAGGAAGGGGCCAGGGACACATAGGATCCCCGAGGCCACACCTGCACGCAGTGACCTACTTCCTCCAGCCATGCCCCAACTGCCTATAGCATTCAGCACCTCCCAATAAGTCCATTCAAAGTATTAATCCATCAAATAGATGAATCCACTGATGAGGTCAGAGCCCTCGTGATCCGATCATCTCACCTCTGAACACTCCTGCATTGCCTCACACATGAGCTTTGGAGAGATTCCAGATCCTGACCAGAACAAAATCCCTTGCCCATTAGCAGCCGTCCCCATTTCCCCCTCCCTTCTGGAAACCGCTAATCTACTTTCTGTCTCTATGGGTTTGCCTATTCTGGAGATTTTGTATAGTGGAAGTGTACTATCTGTGACCTTTTGTGTCCGGCTTCTCCTTGGCTTAATGTTTTTGAGGTTTATCCCTGCCGTAGCATGAATCAGTAGTTACTCCTTTATATGGCTGAATAATATGCACTGTGTAGATACGCTGCATTTTGTTTATTCAGTAGCTAATGGACATTTGAGTTGTCTCCACTTTCCGGTTGTTATGAATAATACTGCTGAGAACTGGGTACTGGTTTTGTATAGTCACATGTATCCAGTTCCCTGAGATACACCTAGGAGTGGAATTGCTGGATAATTCTATGACTTAGCTGGACTTTGATTCGAAAGCTCTTGAGTCTTCTCAAAGTATGAAAATAAGGCAGTTTCCGAGGCAGCACTGTCGAGGCGGTCGTACTGTAGACAGGGAGGTTTTCTTAGCTGTGAGGCTGTCATACTATAGACAGGGAGGTTTTCTTACCTGTGAGGCTGTCGTACTGTAGACAGGGAGGTTTTCTTACCTGTGAGGCTGTCATACTGTAGATAGGGAGGTTTTCTTAGCTGTGAAGCTATCGAACTGTAGACAGGGAGGTTTTCTTAGCTGTGAGGCTGTCATACTGTAGACAGGGAGGTTTTCTTAGCTGTGAGAAAAGGTGCTTTTCCTTTGGGGTCGTGTTATTTTAATAAAAGTATTCAGTGATGATCAGTGTTGTAACTGAGTGTTATACAGTCTCACATGTAGGCTGGAAAGCACATGATTTACATAGAAATGCTTACGTTTCCATTTTTTAAATCATCTTCCATCATTGGGACATATTCAAGTATTTGTAAGCTAAATTTGATAAAATGTCATGAATAAAGTATTGTTTTGGGTACCTTCCCTTTCCAACAATTGGACATTTGATGCCTGTCCTCTCCCCGGGCTTTAGGAGAATCCCCCAGGAGGATTGTCAGGACTAGACTGTCCAACTGAAAAGGGTCTGTGGATTTTCCCTGCACCTGGCACCCCAGGCCCCCGAGAGCAGGGAAGAGGCAGGCCCAAGAGAGGAAGCTCTGCCACCTCTCACAGCGAGTCCAGATTTCCTCTACCAGGAGAAAGCAAAGCCTCTTACCTTGAGAAAAGGGTCAGAAGAATGCAGGAACAGGCCTAACCTGGGACTGTGACACAGAAGGTCCTACGCTTCATAATTTCTCAGGTCGGCCTCCTGAAATGTGTCATTTCTTCAGGTTGTCTCCCGAAGACTGCTGAAGTTCAACTAATTAAAGGTATTTTCACTGTAGAAATAATTTGACTATGATAATAATGAAATGACTATTTTAAGATTGTTTAAAACTCTTGGGAATGAACGTCTTTGGGGCTAATTCTGGGCATATAATAAGCAATTTCAGGTCAGTGCCATTTCTGTCCCACTACCTACACCTCGGGAACCTCTGGTAATGATGTGGCAGAACTTTAACTTTGAATAATTCCTCATATCCGGTGGTGAAGACAGTTCGTTGTGTTTGTCATGTGAGATAATTACTGGCTAAAGAATCTAGTGGACCAGACTCATCCATGTTTAATCTATGACTGAAACTTAAAATCTGGACAATATCCAATTTGGAAGAAAGCCTTAGCTAGGAAATAACCATAAATAATAACCAGTGACGGAGATGCTGGGCGTGAGGTGAGCTGACGTCAGGCAGGCATTCCCGTGAGGCCCGCCCTCCACCTGACTCCAGCCGGGCCTTTCTGGGGGGCCGGAGTTCACCAGCTCAGACTGAATCTTCCTGGGCCACATCCTGCTTGTGCGTGTGTCTGCTCATGAGAGGGTGATGACCTGAGTGTGGAGAGCCACAGAGCCTCCCTGGTGGCCAGCTGTGTTTAAGTCCTGGTCTCCCTGCTCTGCAGGAACACCTGATCCCAGCAAAGCTCTGTGCTGAAGCCAAACACTGTGTCATGCTGTATGTGACTAAGGCCAAGAGCCCAAAGTCTCCCTGGAGCAGTCCTTGGGAACCATAAATAAAAGGTGAAGGTGTGAGAAACCCAGGCAGGATGAAGTGTTGGGAAGGACCTGGAAAGCTAACTGGAGAATTGGCTTTATGCGTGCATGCCTACACCAAAGGTTGACTGTGTCCTTTCTCTGTGCTGAATACTTTCCTCCACTGCCTTGAATAATTCTCTTAGCTATTCCACAAAGTTAGTAGCTACCATTAAAAAACCCCATTTTACATACAGAGACATTAAGGCCCAAGAAGGTTAATTATGTAACCTGCCCAGGGTTGTGGAGCATGCTTTGTGGGTAGCCTGTTTTGTAGCCCCTCTTCTCCCCTTGCCTTGGCAAAGGATGGAGAAGGGGCCCGTGTGGCACTCTGCCAACAGGGATATGGAGAGAGTCAGTGCAGAGCTGGCATTTCCAGACCATGATATGTGCTCTTGCAGGAGGCGGACAATGTCAGCATAAAGTCACATCTGACCTGGACATATTCCTTGATAGTTGAAACTTTTAAAAAGAGTTATTAGAGGAGGTCAGGTGGGGTAGGGGCCATGAGGGGCAGGAAGGAGGAGCAACCTGTGTCCTAGTGTCTGGACTCTCTGGTATCACATGGATATATGTCAAATACTTCTGTGTTAGGGAGATGGAATGAAAGGGGACCCCTGAAATGAAAACCAGGTGCAGGACAGTTAGAAACAACCATTTCTGGTTTTTGTTTTTAATTGTGGTACTGGGATTGAACCCAAGGACATTCTACCTCTGAGCTACAAACCCAACCCTTATTTTTATTTGGAAACAGGGTCTTGCTAAGTTGCTGAGGATCTTGCTAAGTTGCTGAGGCTGACCTTAAACCTGCAATCCTCCTGTCTCCTAAGTACTGGGATTACAGGCACATGCCACCACACTTGGCTAGAAGCAACCATTTCTGGAAGATCCTCCAGCAGACATTGATCAGCAGAAGCATGTGTAGCTGGGAGAGGTTGAGTGGTCTCCCTGAGGGCTGTGGGCTTGCTGACTTGCAGGTCTCCTCCACTCCTGGAAGAAGGCCTCTGTCCTCTGAGGAACATGGTAGAAGAATACTGTTGAAACCCAAATTAGAGTAGCAAATCACAGTTGGTACTTACTTCTGAGTAGACACTTGGGTTAACCCCTTGCCATATTTGGGCCATGTTTACAGGGTTCCGTTCAGACCTTTAATTCCTGGCTAGCAGAGTAGCTATGGTTTTCTGCATGCTTGTGCTCCGGAATCAGAAACCGAAGTGGCTCTATTACAGTATTGTGTTTCCTGTGGGCAACTGCCTAGAGCTTAGCCTGAGCTGCCTGTCAGCCGGGTGTCTCTCCACCCTCTCTGTCAGGAGCTGTTTCTCTTGCTGGCATCCTACTTACTGCTATCGCGTCCCTCCCTACTGAATGAGTAAGAGACGTTATATATGTAGGAATATAAAGATGTATAGGCAACATATGTAGGAATGCATGTAAGATACCTGTAGGAGTATATTTTATATTTAATAAGAGACTTAATTGTGTGGTGGGATATGTAGCCAGAATACTTAGTCCCTGGAACCTGACAAGCCCTGCACAGTAGCACTGGGTCTTTCAGTTACGACAGCATTTACAAGTGTTAAAGTAACAAAGTGCTGCTCTGGCTCATGGCCATGAAGGTGTGTATGTGTGTGTGGGTGACTTTCAAAAGGAAGCACAGCCTGTGATTATAAGTGACCAAGACAAATAATTGATAGTCACTGAGCATCCGTTATATATAAGGTATTTGTGTTAGTTCCCTGCAGGTGCTGTGATAAATTACCACAAACTACATGACTTAAAACAATGGAACATTATTCTATCACAATTCTGGAGGTCAGAAACCTGAAATCAAGGTGTTGGGAGGGCTGCACGCCCCAGGCTCTGGTGGGGAAGCTTTCTTGGCCCTTCGATCCCCCAGTGGCTCCAGCTGGGCCTTGGCTTGTGGCCCCATCGTTCCATCTCTGTGTCTGGGGTCACACAGCCTTCTCGTCTTCTGTCTCAAAACTCTCTTTGCCTCTTATAAGGATGCATGTAATTACAGTTAGGACCCTCCCAGATAATCCAGGATAAGAATCCTTGACATAATCAGATCTTTTGTCATATAGGTTAACATTCACTGCTTCAGGATTAGACCATGGAAGTGTCTTTCAGGGAGTTATCATTCAGCTTGCTTCAGCATTAGTTATTACTTATTTATTTGGGTAGTACTGGGACTTGAACCCAGGGGCATTCTACTTCCAAACTACACCCCAGCCCTATTTTATTTTTTATTATGAAACCTAGGTCTCGCTAGGTTGCTGAGAGTCTCGCTCCATTGCTGAGGCTGTCCTCAAACCTACAATCCTCCTGTCTCAGCCTCCCAAGTACTGGGATTACAGGTTTGGGCTGCCACTCCAGGCTATTAGTTATTATTTGGACACATGTAAAAATAAAAGAGAGCACTTGCTCTAGGAGTCTGTAATCCAGCTGAATAAGCATAGATTTATTTATTTATTTATTTATTTATTTTTGTGGAACTGGGGATTGAACCCAGGGGCATTCTACCTCTGTGCTACACCCCTAGCCCTATATTTTATCTTTTTTTTTTTTGAAACAGGGTCTCACTAAGTTGCTGTGGGCCTCACTAAGTAGCTAAGGCTGGCCACGAACCTGGATCCTCCAGTCTCAGCCTCCCAAGTACTGGGATTACGAGCACGCGCCACCACACCCAGCTTATTTATTTTAATAAACATGTATTGTTCACATGCCGTGTGTCAGGCTGTGTGTTTGCATTGAGCTAAAGAGAGGAATGAAACAGCCTTTGTGCCGCAGATGCCGGTATCTGAGAGAAAAGACATTGTAATCAAGGGTCATGTGAAAGAATTTCGGTCTCATAAGGTCCAGTGTTTATATGGAAATATTCAAAGAAGCATAGTTGAAAAACCAAAGGTGATTTTTTTGTGTGTGGTATTGGGGCTTGAACCCAGGGTCATCTTCCTCTGAACTATACCCCCAGTCTTGTTTTATTTTTATTTTGAAATGGAATCTCACAGAGTTGCAGAGGGCCTTGCTAAGTTGCCAATGCTGGCCGCGAACCTGAGATCCTCCTGTCTCAGCCTCCCAAGTACAGGCATGCACAACCACATTGGGCCGCAAAAGTGATTTTTAAAATAACTTATTTTTTGGTGCTGGGGATGGAACCCAGGGCCTTGGGCAAGATAGACAAAGCACTCTGCTAGTGAGGTACATCCCTAGCCCAAAATAAATGTAATCATTAATTTGTTCTTCTCAAAAGTTAAGGGAAACCCAATTCGTAACAATTTTCTTTCTTTTTTTTTTTTGTTGTTTTTTTTTGGGCTGGCAGTCTAGCTTAGAGGCCCCGCTAAGTTGCTGAGGGTCTTGCTGAATTGCTGAGGCTGTCCTGAGACCTGCAATCCTCCTGTCTCAGCCTCAGTTCCTCTCAGCTCTTTGTTATATAGATTGGATTAGCCTCCCTTGATTAGTCAACCATCTTCCTTTTTTTTTTTTTTTTTTTTTTTTTGCGGTGCCAGGGATTGAACGCAGGGGCGTTCTACCTCCGCGCTACGCCCCCGGCCCTATTTTTTTATACTTTATTTTGAAAGCAGGTCTTACGAAGTTGCAGGGAGAGAGAGAGGGAGAGAGACAGGGAGAGAGAGAGAGAGAGAGAGCTGAGGTAGTCGACCATCTTCTAACCCATCTCTCTTGCTTGTCCTCTGATTCTGCATCCTAAAGCCCAGAAAGTTTCTGGCTAGGACAGTCTCGTTAGAAGGAGAGGCAGAGGGAGAAGCCTTCTTAATTAAGAAGAGAGGCCAACAATACTGGCATCACCCAATGTGGTTCAATGTGGTAAGTATTAGAGTGGGATTAAAACAAACAAATTAACAAACAAACTTTATTTTGTACTGGGCTCATTTGATTTTTGCAACAACCCAGTGGGTAAGAACTTTTGTACTTTTTTTTTTGGTAGTCCTGGGAATTGAACCCAGGGGCATTCTACTTCTGAACTATACCCCTAGCCCTATTTTACTTTTTATTTTGAAACTGGGTCTCACTAAGTTATGGAGGGCTTCTCTAAGTTTATGAGGCTGGCCACAAATCTGTGATCCTCCTGTCAGAGCCTCCCAAGCACTGGGATTACAGGCATGCACCACCACACCCGGCTTATTGTATTACTACTTTTTAAAATTTTTTAAATTTGAAACAGGGTCTCGCTAGGTTGATGAGTGTCTCACTACTTGCTGAGGCTGTCTTTGAACCTGCGATCCTCCTGTCTCAGCCTCCCAAACACTGGGATTACAGGCATGCGCCACCACGCCTGGTTTATTGCACTTCTTATTTTGCACATGCAGAAATGGGTTGAGAGTCATTAGGAAACTTATCCCAAAAAAGACACAGAACTGAAATTTGAGTTTAGGGTGACTTCACCTTGGGAACCTGGAAGGTGAAGGAGTATGTGGTAGCTTCTGAGATAACGATACCTCTGAATCACATAGTTAGGATAACGAGGAGTAGGAAGCTATCTAAAGAGAATTAGAAGCAAAAATGACAGGATGATGCTTTCAAGGTGCTCCAAGTACCCTTGTGGCCAAGCCAGTGTGTGAGCTGTAGGAATGGGATGTCAAAAGAAGAGGTGGTTGGGGACAGAGGCTGGGTTCAGACCATGCATGGATTTGAGTATCACTGGGCTTTGTTCTGGGAGAATGTGAGCCACTGAGGGCTGCAAGCAGAGAAGAATCATGAAGACACGTGTGTTGTGAGAAGAGCATTCTGACATCATGATCACACAGGTTGAGGTGGAAGAAGGATGGGCAAGACCTTAGGTGGAGACCAACATGGCAGAGCAGCTCCGCATGCAAATTCAGTTCATCCTGAAACAAACCAAAGGAGAAGGGTTTGCTTCCTCTTACCGCCTTTCTCCCACTATTGAAAGGTCAGAAGGGGGAACTTACCTCTCATTGACTTATTGACCTCAGACCCAGAGAGAGGAGAGAAAATTTAACCACTGTTGGCTCAGACTGCCTTTCCTGGGAGTCAAGTTGAACAAATCCCAGTGGCTGTCTAGCCAGGTTGTGTTGACATGTATAAAGTTATCGTTTATTGAAGGTAAGTTTTAAGCCAGAGTACATTTACTGTCTGAATCATGAACATTAGTCTGATTTTGGCTTCTATTTTCTAAAACCCATCTGTGGAAGCAGATTCCCATACAAAGCCAAAATCCGCTTCTCTCTTCTCACCTCTCTGCTCACAATTTCTAAGTTTGAATCCTCACAAATAGAATTTCAAGAAACATTTTCAGTGTCCAGTTAGAGACCACAGTGATGGCCCAGGTAAAAAATGATGACACTCTGAATCAAGGCAGCGGCAGTGCAGCTAGAAGATTGACCAGATCAAAGACATTGAAGGAGTAACCAACCATATAACTATGCGCGTCTTCACGCAGTGCTCTGCATGCCAAGCATTGCGTGGTATGTGCATTATCTCACTCAGTCTTTACAAAGAACTGTTATTCTCTCTGTATTACACATGAAGAAATAGGCTTAGAGTCATTAAGAAATTTGCTGTGACTGAGCACGGTAGTGCATACCTGTCATCACAGACATTTGGAAGGCTGAGGTAGGAGGATCCTGAGTTCAAGGCCAGCCTGGGCAATAGTGAGATGCCATCTCAAAAAAAAAAAAAGCACCAGGTGTAGTGGTGCATGCTTGTAATCCCAGTATTTGGGAGGCTGAGACAGGAAGATCATAGGTTTGAGGCCAGTCTGGGCAACTTAATGAGACCCTGTTTCAAAATAAAAATAAAAAGGCAGGGGGTATAGCTTGTAGGTAGAATGCCCCTGGGTTCAATCCCCAGTACCAGTAAAAAAAGAAAAGAAAAAAAATTAATCTTCATGCTTATGGTCCCAAATCAGGAGGATTTGGGGGGGGGGGGAGAAGAGGAAATGAGAGGAATGTTCCAGATTAGGAAGATGGGTTGCTAAATGAAAGATGGAGCCCCTTACTGAGGTGAGACACAGGAAACAGGAACAGGTTTGGAAAGAAGTATGGCGATTTGGTTGTGAACACGTAAGTGAAATGTCTGTTGGGTGGCTGAGTGTTTAAATATAGAGTTCCAGAAGAAGTGAATGAGGCTAAAGAAGACCTGGAGGAATCTGTATCTAGGCAGCAGGAGTGGATGTGGGCAGCAGGGAGGGGGAGGACTGAGATTGTCTGGAGAAGAAAGCAAGCAGAGAAGATAACCAAGAACCTAGGATCTGCAACATTTAAGGCACCAGTGAGAAAGACAGCTAGCCCAAGGGATGGTAGAAGAAGGAAGAGGAGAGAGTGCGCCACAGAAACCAAGGAAGGAGGAAGCTTTATGATGAGGGATGGTAGCAATGCCTAATGCAACAGAAATTGAGCAAGTTAAGAGCCAAAAAGTTACCACCGCATTTGGCAGTTAGGTCAATATAAACCAGCTGGTGGGAATGCCAAACGTTGCAGCCGTGTTAAAGATGGTACAGTAGTTTCTCACAAAGCTAAATGCTGTTCTATGGGATGGGTTAGCAGTTTTCCTCCTTGGTGTTTACCCAAATGAGATGAAAATGTGTCCACAGAAACACCTGCACACAGATGTTTATCGAAGCTTATATGCATAGCTGTCTAAAATTGGAAGCAATCAAAATGCCCTTCAGTAGATGATTGGAAAAGCAAACTGTGGCACATGTATACAATGGAAACTTATTCAACACTAAGAAAAAAAGAGCTTTCAAACCACAAAAAGACATGGAGAAACATAATGCATATTGATAAGTGGAAAAAAAACTTTACATAATCTGAAAAGGCCACAATACTGTATGATTTCAGCTATATGGCACAGAAGTATAAAAACTATAAAAGTATTGGGTTGGGCCCAAGGGAGAAATGAATAGGTGGAGCATGGGATTTTTAGGACAGTGAAAATATTCTATAGGATACTGTAATTGCATTTGTCAAAATCCATGAAACTATACAAGACAGAGAGTACCCTACTATAAATTGTGGACTTTAGTTAATAATGGTGTATCAACATTGACTCATCAACTGTAAGGAATGTACCATATTCGTACAGTACCATATTTGTTACTAAGAGGGAAACGGGGGTGAAGAGGGGTGAAGGGCTGTGTGGGAACTCTGCACCTTTTTTTTTTGGTAAACCTAAAACTGCTCTTTAAAAAGTCTATTAATTAAAATAAAAAGAAAGGAAAGAATAAAAGAGATAAATGATGGAAGGAAAAGAAGAAAGAATGAGAAAGAACACCATGTACTTACCATCGTGAGAGTATAGCATAAACCCATAATTATAATTAATCTAATTCTGTGTGCCTGTGTTCCAAGTAGAGCAAAAATATGACTAGTCACTCTTCCGCTTACCACCGTCCAGGGCTCCCAATCACAAAGATAGTGCAGTCTCTTTGGCATGGTGTGGAAATTTTCCACGGCCTAACTGCTGCCTAATTTTCCAACATCCTCTCTGGTCACTGTTCACGTTTTACACACTCCAGCTGCAACTGTCTCTTTCCTTCCCATCCCTGTTCCTTCAGACCATTCTGCCTTGGTGCTTGCTGTTACCTCTGCCTCTGTTTCCCCCCACTCTCTACTAACCAAATCCTACACATCCCCCAACACCTTCCCTGTGAAAACTTTCCCTCAGCAGAAATGATTTCTCTCCCTGTTTTCATAGGTTCCCCCCACCCAACACTGTGGCTTGAACCTGGGTGGCTGTACCCCACTGAGCTACACCCCTGTGCTGGGGTGCGTAGAGTGAGGCAGGAGCTTGCTAAGGAGTCTCTGTGCTCTGTCATGTCCTTTCTTTGTGCAGATAACCCTCCTGGCCACCAGGCTCTGTGAGCATCAGTGTTATCTGTCCACCTGGATAGTCTATGTTAAGGGTCCCTACCTGGGGGAGAAGAAATGTCATGCAAACTACTACTTCTTCTCTCTTTTTTTGGTACTGGGGATTAAACCCAGGGGCATTCTACCTCCGAGCTATACCCCTAGCCCTATTTTACTTTCTATTTTGAAATAGGGTCTCACTAAGTTGCTGAGGCTGGCCTTGAACCTGCAATCCTCCTTTCTCAGTCTCCCAAGTACTGGGATTATAGGCATGCACCACTGTTCCTTGGCTATGCACATGTTTTCCTGCAAACTTTGAAAAAATGAACCACTCCTTTGTGTGTGTGTGGGGGGGTACTGGGGATTGAACCCAGGGGTAGTCTACCACTGAGCTACGCCCTAGCCCTTTTTATTTTTTATTTTGAGACAGGGTCTCACTAAGTTACTATATGCTGGCCTCGAACCTGCGATCTTCCTATCTCAGTCTCTCTCAGTGCTGCTTTCTTTATTCTGTTGAACTCTGTTTGCATTTCTCTCCTGGCACCTGTGGTCTTTTGGGCCCTGGTTGTGGCTTATCAGTGGCCAGGTGATGAGCTTTGTGAAAGTAGGGATTGAATCACACTCATCTCTGCTGTACCCTCGCTAATTGTCCAGCGGTGACCACACTATTCCAGTAGTGATCGCTTTTGGATAAACTAGTATGATAATTGTGTTTGAAAAAAAAAAGCTTATGTTTTCATTTTACTGGCAATTTGTTTCCCTGCTGGAACCCAGCTTCTCTGCAGTGCATTGGCCAGAGTTGCAGCCTGTCCTGCCCTTGGTATGAGCCAAAGACAGCCAACGCAGCATCCCAGCCCATTGCCCATAGGAGCTGTTTCCCTCGGGGCATTGGGACAAGAAGATAGTCACAAGGTTTGTGCTGACAGAGTAATTGTCCCATCTCGAGGACCAATGATTTTGTCTTTAGAAATAAAGTGAACAGTGTGGGGATCCTGGCCCACATCAAAACGAAAGCCTTCTTCCTGCCCGTGCTCTCCCCAGGTGGGAAGTTTCTGCTGCTTCCACAAGTGGGCTGGAGGGCACACCTGTGTGTGCCACTGGCAGTGCTTGTAACAGCTTCTGAAGGGGCTGACTGCCCATCTCCCCCTCCCCCTTCCCTGTGGAGGCTGCGTAGAGGAGAGTTTGTGAGACAAACTGGATTTACAAACATCAAGGATGGCTGCTCAGCAGACCCCGTCACCCCTGCTGCCGCAGTCACTGTGCGGGAACTCCTTGCCCAGGGGGGTGGGGTGTCTGCACTCCGCTATTCCCACAAAGCGAGCGTTTACTAACTGTCAGGATGAAGACAATTCATTACCGATTCCGGCCCCTCCTGCATCCTCCCTCCTTTATAACACACGCATTCGTCTCTTCTTGCGTTACTGGTGAAAGAACACAAACTTGGTTTCTCTATCCTCTGAGCATCATTGCTCCCTGACTCTTCCGCCAGGGCAGTGTTACAGGTCCTCTGCCGGCGGGAGGAAGCAGTCCCACAAAATCTGAAGACCCAACACTTTCAGAAGCACTGACAAGCAGGCTGGCAAGCCACAGAACATTGCAAGCTGAATGGATGTCTTAATAAGCTTTTAGCTGTGGTATGGCCAGCATCGGCAGAGGAAGCTAAAGGAGAAAAGGCTGCCAGCGTTGTATGGTAAATTGCTGTGGACCCACTTGAGCGACAGCCCCAGGAAGCTAATGATCTCACCAAGAAAGAAGAGCGCAGTTATCCAGAAACAGAACATGATGTAGAACAGGGAAGACAGACCCCCGGATGTGAGTAGTCTCTTCAACACAGGGTTTGGAGTAGCGGGAGCAAAGCCGGTTATTATGATTGGTGGCGCTTCCTAACCACCGGCTCCTGAGGGCTGGGGGCTGGGGGCTGTCTCTGGCTGGGTTGTGCATAATGCCAGGCTGAGATTCTTGTTTGAAGTCTCATCTGAGATGTGTTGCCTGTCAGGAGACTGAATGTAGTAGCTTTGGGATATTGGCACCAGGAGACTTTGTTGTAAATCTGCAAGGAAACAGCAAAAGCAAACCTCATAGACCTTCTGTTGCAAAAAGAAAGCCTATCACATCACAGGCCAAGCAGCTGTGTGACCCTGTGGCATTTGTGATGTGAGACAAAAAATTGGTAAATTGGAGAGCAATAAAAATGGAGCAGTGGGCTAGGAGGAAAGAAGTGAATCTTTCTTAGGAAGCTAATCCCTTTCTGGGTTTGGGGTTCATACTCAATGCTCATGAATTTATTTCCTTTCTGGTAAAAGAATGGGCAGCATGATTGCATTTAAGATTTTTCCATAGAATGTTGTGGAAAAATGAGCATGTGGATGTAATTGATAGGCTTGGGGCAGAAGAAATTCCTCATTGCCAGGAGTGGAAAATGTCTTGAATGATAGCCATCAACTAGGAAGAGGAAGCTTAGGTTGAATGGGAGAATTGGGCTGCTGCAGCCAGGGTACCCAACAGGTTGGCAGTGAAGTCTAACTCACTGACTGCAGACTGGTCACCACTCTTGTATTCCCTGCCCCTCCCCAATCATTGTAGGGGCTCTCCATCCCTTCTTATCCCTCTCCCCCAGCTTCCACCCGCTTCTGCCTGGCCTGATTTGTTGGTTCCCAGGCATCAGATGAGAAGCAGAATATCCTCTCACTCCCAGTGAGGATGCAGGAAGAAGTAGAAAGGATGCAGAGAAGTCTCAGCTACTGTGATTCCTTCACACCCACCGTGTGTAGATGCACCTGCAGGTCGATGCTGGCGGTTTACGCAATGAGGCTATTTTTGGGCTTAAACTGAGAATGAGCTGGAGCGGTCCAAGGGCACAGGGATGGTGTTAGCAGCAGCCTGGGAACCGGAAACCTGGCATTTTGTTCCTGATTTCGCAGGCAGTTTTCTGTGCAACTTGGATGGGGGTTGGGGAGTATCAATAATCTTGTGTGAGTGACCTGTCCTGGCAGCTGTTCCAGGGATGTATTGGTTGCGGTGGATGGAGGCAAATGGAATGGAGGCAAAGAGCATTCTTAATTTTTTTCTTTTTTCTTTTCTCACAAATAAAAAGGAAGTTGTTTTTCACCATCAAAGAGCATTCTTAAACAGCTATAACTGAGAAGCAAAAATAAATAAATAATAAATAGACATTTCTGGTTGGCCAACATTTTTGCACCACTGTAGTGTTTTTTCACATAAAAAAAGAATAGTGGTTTGGGCTGGACTTGTAAAGGGGCTATTTACCCATGGCGATTATCCAAACAAGGCTCTCTCAGCCTGCAGCTATGGCCATAAGAACATCCGGCTTTAGTGCCATTATCTGAGAGGCTGAATTTCTTGCGTGAGCCGGGGGTGGGAGTGGAAGGCAGTTGGCCCTCACATCCCTGGCTGAGGAGGCTGAACAGTGCTGCTGTGGAGCGTGTGACCTCAGCTGATGGCTTGTCTGAAATCGCAGCACGCTTAGGACCTAAGCTATGGAGTAGAAGTAGAATGTTAGTCGTGAGGATAATGTTTGTATGAACTGAGCCATTATTCTTGACTCAAACACCCCATACAAAAAGGTTCTGGAATGGAACAGTTTAAGGTCGAGTGTACAGAGATCACCAATGGGTAGGTGAAGGACAAGAATGGTTGTGGGGGAGATCACTGAGGAAATTACGATGGATACTGTATATTTTCCTGAATTTGGGCCTGGAGTGATTTTGCAGTATTTGAGCAAACAGAGCAGAAGCTCAGTCTAATAGTTTTGAATATGTTACAGATTACTTGCATAAAAAGAGGCAGTGTATCCTATGCTTATAAACACAAACCACTTCCAAATAGCGTGGCAATCTGAGAAACATAAAGTACAAACAGCGCGCGTGACTGTGGGAACTTCCCAAGACATTCCTAGCTCCGTTTCTCTCAGTGTTTTGAGTCTCAACTTTATTCTTCCATTGACCCCATTGTTCAAGAAATACTTCTGGTGCATCCAGGGATCTCTGTGGCTAACCGAGGCTTCCCCTGCTTCACAGCGTCACCATCTCCAGACCTGCTCTGCTTCTAATGAGCCTGGAGAGCAGGAGAGGAGGGATTTGCCAGTTTGCCTTCTCTTTTTGCTTACTATCCTTTACCCACATTTTGAGCAGCAGATAAAGAAGAGTAAGAAAATGTAATAATTCACAAGTTGGCATGTATATGTCGGGGTAGAGGGTAAGAATTATCTTTCTAAAGTTACAATATTTACATTTGGCCAACACTTTCCATAATGAAATGTCATCTCTAATCACCACTGCAGCCCTGGGAGAGATGTATGTTGTGTCTGTTCTATATGTGGCATTGAATCACAGCCTCCCAGGGTGGTTGGCCAGATGACCTGCCTGAGTTTGATATGGTCCAGACCTTTCCCAGCCACATCACGGCAGATTCCTTAGTCTCTAGAGATTGAAAAGATCATTGAAACCTGGCGTGGTGGCACACACCTGTAATCCCAGTACTCAGGTGGCTGGCAGGTTCCAGGCCAGTGTGTGGTAATTTAGTGAGACCCTGTTTCAAAATGAAAAATAAAAAGCTCAGTGGTAAAAGTACCCCTGGGTTCAATCCCCAGTAAAACACACACACACACACACACACACACACACACACACACACACACACCATTGAGTTTTGCCTGAAAAACTGTAAAAGATGCCTGTAGACCTTCAAAATGAGAATATGTGGTGTGGTATGGGTTGAAGAATGGTATTCCTTTGATACAGAATTCTCTTTCCATTTGTTGTATATATTGGTGTTTTAATACAAAGAAGTCCTTACTTCCTTATTTTCCTGGCAGGAATGAATTAGACCCTTAAGCATCCCTTCTTCTGTCCAAAGAAACCTTCACTTATGAAATAATTACCAGTGGTTTTGATTTGGTCTAATGGTAGCTAGGGCTACTGAGAGGGGTCACAGTCTTGGAAATCCTATTCATTTGGTGGAAAGGAAAGCTTAAGTTTACTATCTCGGGGCCTTTGGTCAGAGTCAGGGCTCAGTGTCCTGTAGGTGGTTTGAGTGGTTCATTTATTTTCTATCTGTTAAGTGAGGAAGCAATGCCATGAGCATACTGTTTAGAATCCACACGGTTCCCAAGATGGATTATTTTAGCAGTCTGGAACTGGGAGTCAGTCCGGGCCTGTGCCCAGCTCTCCATCTGTTCTAGAACTCAAGAAACTGTACTATGTACATACAGTGAGAAAAGATGAAGAAAGCGAATTGCAATAAATGCTGGGAGAAAAGGAAAGGCCCTACCTGCAAGAGTCTCTGTGAAGTGTGGTCCACCAACACCCAGCTTTTCTGGGGGAATTCGCAGGTTACCCAGGGTGGACTTGAAAAAACCTGGCCCAGAGGCTGTTACCTCCTATACCTCCTGTACCCCCAGTACAGGTACCTGTGGGTGTTCAAACCAGGTGGTGTCTGGGAGATTACATCAGGCCTCTTCCACCCAGGACAGAAGTGCAGAGCTAACCTTGTAGCTCAGGTCATACTCATCTGGTGAATGTACCCGAAGAGGGAGAAAGAATGTGTGTGTATATTTGGTGGCGGGCATAGGCACATTCTGCAGCCTTCCACGGGAAGTTCTGTTTAGGGGCTTCGCTGTGGAGAGCATGCTTCTGCATGTCCTGTCTCCCCCAGCTTCCTTCCCCTGCCATGTTCAACAGCAGAATGGCCTAAAATCAGAAGAGGTGTGGCCTGTCCTTGTGGCCAGTGGCACTGACGGCAGCTTTGTTTTGTAATCCCTAGGTCCCAAAGATGGCATAGTAATGAAGATACCTTCCAATGATTGCGAACATCTTAACCCGTGGGTGCCCACCCAGGCCAGTGGCTCCGTGTTGAGCTGAAGGAACTTTGTCCATCGTATTCCTGAAAACCTCTTTTTCTCCTAATTCATGAGCCAGCAGGATGCGGTCGCTGCACTTTCAGAACGCCTTCTCATAGCCGCGTACAAAGGCCAAGCAGAGAATGTGGTTCAGCTCATCAACAAGGGCGCCAAGGTAGCGGTTACC
Source organism: Glis glis (assembly GCA_004027185.1). NCBI lineage: Eukaryota > Metazoa > Chordata > Mammalia > Rodentia > Gliridae > Glis > Glis glis. The sequence continues at coordinate 20,599 of PVJS01023924.1, forward strand.
AAGGTAACGAGAGGAAACTGCTGTAGCCATTCCCTGGGAACTAGCCTACCTCTTAACCATTGTCTGCAAAACAGTTGTATTTGGTTCATAGCTTTCAAAGAACTGGCTTCTGGTCCAGTAATGGAGGTTTGGGGAGAAAAAAGAGGGATTAAGAATGCTTTCTTTGCATCTTTCAAATGGAATTATTTGTAATTAGCATTTCACAGTCTTTAAAAATCACAGTGTAGCTTTTTCTTACCTACTTTTTTAGTCGGTTAGACCGGAGAATTCTTGGGAGAAGCTGGGACACACAAGCTTACTGGGCAGTGTTTGTGCCATAACCATGTTAGACAGGCCTGCTGGTGAAGTGGGCCACCTGGTGGCGGGGGAGCCCCCACTGCAGCCTCTCATTGTCCCCACCTGTAGAGAGACAGCCTTGACCAGATGATCAATACAACCTCTATGGGCTTTGATTTGATCTGGGTCAGTGAAAAATGTGTGACGCGCTTTGGAGGGCATTGCTCACCCCTCCCCAGCAGATAACGCCATGGTCGACAAGAGAACATATTGGCCAATGACAGTTTTAGCGCAAAGCCAAGAAAAGGTAGGCCCTGCACAGTTAGATGTCAAGTTCAGATACTTCCATGAAGGAACAGTGATGCCAAATACCTTTCTCACTCATAGTATTGCTCTAAGCATGTCACAGCCCTCTAGCAGAGGTTATCTTCTCCTCACCACTTTGTAGATGAGGAAACTGAGGCACAAAGAGATTTGGGGAACTTGCCAAGACAGAAATGCAACTTATAACCTGGCGTGGTGGTGCACACCTGTAATCCCAGTACTTGGGAGGCTGAGATAGGAGGATCGCAGGAGGATTGAAGCCAGACTCAGCAATTTAGCAAGATGCTTAGCAACTTAGTGAGACCTTCTTTCAAAATAAAAAATACAAAATAGGGCTGGTGGTATAGCTCAGAAGTAAAATGCTCCTGGGTTCAAGCCCCAGTGCAAAGAAAAAAAAGAAAAGAGGAAGGAAGGAAGGAAGGAAGGAAGGAAGGAAGGAAGGAAGGAGAGAAGAGAAAGAAAGAAAGAAAGAAAGAAAGAAAGAAAGAAAGAAAGAAGAAAGAAAAGAAAAGAAAAGAAAAGAAAAGAAAAAGAGAAAGAGAAAAGCAACTTGTACTTATGGAGTCTGAGCCCACCCTCCGGGCCACCCCAGAGAGAGCTATGGAGATGGAGTTTAATTTTCAAACAGTATTGTATGTTTACGTTTGTGACTTCCCGTGTCAGAGATTGGCCAGCTCACATTTTTAGCTATTCATATGCAGTCTCTATATTGCATGCTGGTTTCTAGAAAATCTTGAGCCATTTGTAGGTTACCCAGGGAGCTTAACAGTAGTATGCACAGATGTAGAGTGTCTGGAACTGAAGGTGGAGGGAGCCTTACCTCTGACCCTTGGGATTTACCCAGAGTGCAATGGCAAAGGAGAGAGCGTGTGAACTCTGTAGCTAAGGTGTGTGCTCACAGGTTGTGATTCTGCTTTGTTTGCTAATTGTGCAAGTTGCTCAACTTCTTCGAGCCTCTATTTCCCTATATCTGTAAAATAGTGATAATAATACTAACTTTTCAGGGCTGTTATAATAGCAAAACTTACTTAAAGCACTTAGCACATAGTCTGCAAGTTTCTGAAACAGACTTCATATTTGCTTTCTTTTGGTACTGGGGATTGAACTCAGGGGCATTCTACCTCTAAGCTACACCCCCAGCCCTGTTTTATTTTTTATTTTGAAACAGCATCTCACTAGGTTGCGGAGGGCCTCACTGAGTTGCTGAGGCTGGTTTCGAACCTGTGATCCTCCTGTCTCAGCCTCCCAAGTACTGGGCTTACAAGTGTATGCCACCACGCCCGGCTCATTTTTGCTTTTTTAAAACACAGTTTTGGGGGTTGGGGTTCTAGGTCTGTGGTAGAGCACTTGCCTGGCAGGCTTAAGGCCTGGGCTCAGTCCCAGTGCCACAATATACAACAACAATAAAAACAAAAACAGCTTTACTGAGGTATGCTTTACATGCCTAAAAATTCACTTTTTTTTGCGGTACTGGGGTTGAACCCAGGGGCATTCTACCTCCAAGCTACACCCCTGTCCTATTTTTTTTTTTTTTATTTTGAAACAGGGTCTCACTAAGTTGCAGAGGGCCTCACTAAGTAGCTGAGGCTGGCCATGAACCCAGATCCTCCGGTCTCAGTCTCCCAAGTACTGGGATTACAAGCGTGTGCCACAACGCCCGGATGTATACATGTTTTTATGTAGATTGATGTTTTCATTTCTTTGGGGTATAAACCTAGTAATAGAATTACTGGGTCATACTGTAAATCTATGTTTAATGATTTTAGAAACTACCAAGCCACTTTTCAGAGTGGTTTTACCATTTTACATTTCCACCAGAATGTATGAGGGTTCCAGTTTCTGACTTCCTCGACAGTGCTTATTATAGTCTATTTTTTAAATATCATTTGCTTTTTAACAGATACTCTTTGATTTATGATGGGATTATGCCCTGATAAATGCATCATAAGTTGAAACTATTGTAAGCTGAAAATGCATTTAATACACCTAACCTACTGATACCATAGCACACTGTAGAGTGGGTTGTTTGTCCTCAGGATTATGTGGCTGAGCGGGAGCCAGCTCCTATGGCCCAGCCTCACAGACTGCACCTCGCTAGCCCAGGAAAAGATCAAGATTCAAGGTGTGCTTTCTATAGAATGTGCATCGCTTCTTTTTTTTGGTAAAGTTGAAAAATCACGAGTAAAACCATCACAAATCAGGGGCCATCTGTAATTATCTTTATCAAAGTAATGCATACAAAGAGGAATTTTATTTATTTATTTATTTGTGGTACCAGGGATTGAACCCGGGGCGTTCTACCTCCGCGCTACGCCCCCGGCCCTATTTTTTATACTTTATTTTGAAACCAGGTCTCACGAAATTGCGGAGGGCCTCACTAAGGAGAGAGAGAGAGAGAGAGAGAGAGACAGGGAGAGAGCGAGAAAGCTGAGGCTGGCCGCGAACCCGGATCCTCCGGTCTCCGCCTCCCAAAGTACTGGGATTACAAGTCTGCGCCACCACGCCCGGCACAAAGAGGAATTTTAAAACTGGTCAAATACTGCTAGAAAGCTTTTAACAAAAGCAGCTGTCACCCACTCCTATTTGCTCCTCTGAAGAATCAACTTTCAAATCTTCTGGTATTTTTCCCTTTTCCTTTCTGGTACTTATCTCTCTATGTTTCTAATGAATATGTATGTATTACTAATTGATTAATCACTTAAAATTTTCTTAGTGAAGTCAAATTTATTAATTATATTTTCCTCTTTTTATATTCACAATATTTATTGTGCTAAAATATACATATTTACCATTTTAACCTTTCTTTCCTGTTTTGTTTTTTTGGTGGCCCTGGGGACTGGGGATTGGATCCACGGCCTTGTGCATGTTCAGCAAGCACTCTACCATTGCCTTATATCCTCAGCCTTTTTTATTTTTCATTTTGAAACAGGGTCTACTAAGTTGCTGAGGCTGTCCTTGAACTTGTGATCCTCCTATCTCAGCCTCCCAAGTACTGGAATTACAAGCATGCGCCACCACACCCAGCTCATTTTAAGCTTTTTAGATGTACAGTTCAGTGGCTTTAAGTAAATTCACATTGCTGTGCAACTCATTACCATCCATCTCCAGAACTTTTCTCATCTTTCCAAACAGAAACTGTTCCCACTGAGTACTAATTCCTCATCCACCCGACTCCAGCCCCTGGAACCTGCCATTCTATTTCTATCCCTATGAGTTTGACTGTTCCAGGTACCTCAGAGAAGTGGAATCATCATACTTGTCCTTTGTCACTTATTTAGCTTAGCATAATGTTTCCAAGGTTTATCCATGTTATAGCATGTTCAGAATACTGTTCCTTTTTAGGACTAATATTTCATTTTGTGCGTATATTGCATCTTGTTTATCCTTTTATCCAACAGTGGGGACTTGGGTGGCTCCCACTTTTTGGCTATTGTGAATTATGCTGCATGAACACAGGTGTAAATGGAAATTGGAGGGTTTTTTTTTCATTTCTTCTGGGTATACACCCAGAAGTAGAATTGTTGGATATTATGGGTAGTTTTATTTTTAAATTTTTGAGGGAACTCCTGACTGTTTTTCATAGTGGTTATACCATTTTGCAACCCTACCAACAGTGCACAAATCCCTAATTCTCTACATCTTTGTCAACACTTGCTATTTTCTGTTTTTTTTTAAATACTGATCATATAGATGGGTGTGAGGTGATATTGTGGTTTTGATTTTCATTTCTCTTATAATTAGTGATGTTGAGCATCTTTTCATATGCTTATTGGCCATTTGTATATCATCTTTAGAGAAATAGCTATGTAAGTCTTTTGCCCATTTGTGTGTGTGTGTGTGTGTGTGTGTGTGTGTGTGTGTGTGTGTGTGTTTTACTGGGATTGAACCCAGAGGCATTCAATGGTAGAATTATCTACATACCCAACCCTATTTTATTTTTGAGACAGGGTCTTCCTAAGTTACCATGAACTGCTGGCCTCAAACCTTCAATTCTTCTGTTTTAGCCTCCCAAGTACTGGGATTACAGGCATGTGCTACTATGCTTAGCTTTGCCCATTTTAAAATCAGGTTGAACTTTTTGTTGTAGGAATTCTTTATATATTCTGGATATTAATCCCTTAGCAAATGTATAATTTCCAATATTTTTCCCATTCTATGGGCTGTATTTTTGTGTGTGTGTGGATCTGGGGATTGAACCCAGGGGCATTCTACCTCCGAGCTACACCCCCATCCTATTTTTTGTTCTTTATTTTGAAACAGGGTCTCCCTAAGTTGAGGAGGGCCTCACTAAGTAGCTGAGGCTGGCCACGAACCTGGTGGTTTTAGATTCACAGCAAAATTGAAAATGTATCTGCACGAAAACCTACACACGAATGTATGCAGCAGATTTATTCATGAGTGTCAAAATTTGGAAGCAACCAAGATGAGACCTGGGACAAAAGGATATTCATTGAAATTTTAATGATCCCCACTAAATGGGCCACACTAATGTGCCTCCCCTCCAGATAGCTTTTAAGAATAAAGTTCCCTGGATCCTCTGGGTGAAGAGCTAGGGCTTGGGTAGGAAACTAGACTAGATTTCTATGACTATTATAACAAACTACCATAAGTGGAGTGACCTACAACAACAGGAATTTACTGTTTCACAGTTTTGGGAATTGGAAGTCTAAAATCAAGTTATTGGCAGGTCCATACTGTCTGAAATCTGAAGGGGGGTGTTATGGTTTTGATACAGAATGTCCCCCAGAAAAACTCATGTGTTAGCATTGCAAAAATGTTCAGAGGTGAAATAATGGAATCAGGGCTCTAATCTCATCAGTAGATGACTAAAGTAGGCAGGTTATTGGGGTGTGGCCTTGGGGGCTATATCTGTCCCTGGTTCCTTCCTCTATTGCTCTCTGCTTCCCAACTGCCCTGGGCAGTTTTCTTCTGCCACACTTTGCTACCATAATGACTCTGCCTGGAGCGGGCCAACTACGGACTGAACCTTTGAAACTGTGAGCCAAGTAAATTTTTCCTCCTCTAAGTTGTTCTTATCAGATATTTTGGTCATAGCAATGAAATGGGGAGAATCCTTCTTTGCTTCTTCTCAACTTCTGGTACTTTGTCAGCAATTGGTGGCATTCCTTGGCTTGCAGAGGTGGTCTTCGATCCCTGTGTATGTCCTTATATGGGTTTCTCTCTGTATGTTTCTGTGTCTTCTTATAAAAACACCAGTCCTATAGGATTAAGGGCCCAATCTATTCCAGTATGACCTCTTCTTAACTTATATCCATTACATTTGTAAAAAGCCTATTTCCAAATAAAATAACATTCACAGGTACCAGGGGTTAGGACTTTGGCATATCTTTTTTTTGGGGGGGGTAGAGGGGAGACACAATTCAGTCTATAACAGAGACCATTTGCAGAGAAGAATCAAAGTAGAATAACCTGGGAGGAAGGGGCAGGAGAAGGGTGACCTTGGGAATGGTTAGGGTTAAGGCTCTGAGAAGTATGTGCCCCATTATCTGAATGAAATTCTGCTTTGGAAAGATCCAAGTAGGTATAGGTCGGATGACTATATATTCTCCATCCAAAGCAGTGACACCCTTGAGAATGACGGGGGTTGCTGTGGTTTGGATAAGCGTCCCCCAGAGGCCTATGTGATAAAGGTTTGGTCCCCAGCCTGTGGTACTACTGGGAGATGGTGGAACCTTTAAGCAGTAGGGCATAGTGGAAAATCTTTAGACCATGAGGGCATGTCCTCAAAGAGAATAGTGAGACCCAGCCCCTGTGTCCCCCTCTTTTGCTTCCTGGTCAAGAGGCAAGTGCACTCCTACCATGATGTGCTGCCTTCCATCAGAGGCCTATAAGCGGTAGACTCACCCCATCATAGACTGGAACCTCCACAACTGTGAGCCAACCTTTTCCTCTTTATAAGTTGATTATCTCAAGCATTCGTTACAGTAACAGAAAGCTGACTAATGCAGGTTTCTACTAATAATTGCACTGGCACAGCATGCATAAACTAGCCTGCCTTTGGCAGACAGGCCACGCTAGTAGAGAGGCACCATTTTCAGCTAGGTCCTGGTCCACTTCAGTTTGTGAGTTTGTGTTTAAGATTAGGACTTACTGGCAAGATGTGGGTCATAACTTACATTCGTCAGCCTGTTTGTATATAAGTCCTTTCCTGTGAGCTGCCAGTCGCCAGGAAGGAAAAATAGATGCTGACAAGTCTGTTGGTCAGGTGAAAACTTTCACTGGACAAAATATGCTTTATGTAACTAACATACTTCCAGAGAACTCCATACACTATATAAAAAGACAAAATGTCTTTAAAATCTACATATAGGGAATGGTTTTAATAATGAAGGTATAAAAGTCTTTCTCCCATGCTGTCTCTCTACTATTCAACATTTCCCTCCCTGAAGGCAATCTGATACCTGTTTCTTAAATTTTTTTCCTAAGACATTTCCTGCATATATGTGCAAATAGATGTATCTGTTATGTGTTTCCTTGTTTATACAAATTGTAGGACACTATGCATACCCTTCTTCACTTTGCTTTACTTAGTGATGTATGGATGAACCATAATCGGCATATTCAATTCCCTATTGATGGACATTTAGGTTGTATTAATCTTCTGCTCTTACAAATTATTTTGCAGTGACTGACTTTTTTCCTGCACAGTGTGATTATATTTGTGAGATAGATCTCTCTAAATGGTACTGCTGTGTCAGAGTGTATGTGCCCTTGTAATTTTGACAGCTACAGCCAAATTGCTCTGCAATGACGTTGTGCCAACTTACTCCACCAGCAATGTGTGAGAGACCTGTCAGACACTGTGCTCAAGGGAATATTGGGCTTTTTCTTCCTTACTGCTTTCTCCTCTCTCTTCTCCATTTGAACTCATCTTGCCATTCTAGCATTCTCTCCAGGGAGGGTCTCTGCTATAGCTAATTTCACCTCTATTTGGCTTTTGTTCCTCTTCACTTAGGCATAGGTTCCATAGAATTTTCTTTGGTTGTGTCTAGGGCCAGCTGTCTGAGGGTTAGAGGGAAGAGCAGGGGTGTAATGGATGGCAGGGGCATCTCACATCTCTTTTCCCATTCCTTGCCCTCCTTTCACACCTGAAAAATAGGGTTCCCTCCCCTGACAGTGTGAGACATTTGAACTGACACCCAGTGCCTCTGTGTGCTCTCAGCGTGAGGGCTGGAGCCTGCAGGGCTGTGCAGCCCCTGGTTCTGCTTCAGACTAGTGGTTCCATGTGCTGATTCATAGAGCAGGTGTGTTCTGTTTGAAACAAACAGGGCACTGAGGGTATATAGTTACATGTCATGCCAAATAGAACATCTGCCTTTTTTTTTTCTTTCAGTGCTAGTGATCAAACCCAGGGCATTACACATGCTAGACAAGTGCTCTGCCATTGAGCCACGCCCTCCAGCCCCAGAGCATCTGCTTTGTGTTCTGTAATAGCTACAGGTTTTGCCCTGTGGGAAGAAAATCTCAACTGGGAAAACATAAGCTTTTGTAGTTTATCATCAGGAATAATTGGGGAAATTTGACTTTTTGTAATTCTGAACAACAGTTATAAAATGAAAATGTGTTAAGATTTTATTAAACTCATTAAAGAGGGAGCCATTAAGATGTTACAACTGGTTCAAAGGAAAATTTTAGAAATTACAGCATGTAGGCCATTAGGAAAGTGGAAATACATTTGCCTATGCCTATAAGATGTAGAGCTGGCCGGGTGTGGTGGCGGATGCCTGTAATTCCAGTAGTTGGGAGGTTGACATAGGAAGATTGCAGGTTTGAGGCCAAGCTGGGTAACTTAGCAAAACCCTGTTTCAAAATAAGAAATGAGCCGGGCGTGGTGGCGCACGCTTGTAATCCCAGTACTTTGGGAGGCGGAGACCAGAGGATCCGGGTTTGCGGCCAGCCTCAGCGTGCATG
>PVJS01023925.1:0-29145 GCA_004027185.1 Glis glis
AGCGAGAGAGCTGAGGCTGGCCACGAACCCGGATCCTCCAGTCTCCGCCTCCCAAAGTACTGGGATTACAAGCGTGCGCCACCACGCCCGGCATACTCTATGATCTTTAATGAAGCCATTTTATTTTTTTTCTTTCAAAAAAGATCTGGTGTAGAGAACTCAGAAAAATATCTCTCTTCTTAAGATTTTTTATACTATAAAGTAAAAAAGGATAAGCTATCCTTCAAATACACAATATGGGACTTTATGGAAAGTGTTAATACAAGTAGATTGTCTTTCTATTTTACTGCCGCTAACAGATCTATAATAAATATTCTTTTCAGACAAAATTAAAAATGTTCTTAATCAAAAAGAACAGTCTGTCACATTATTTGCTGAGACTGGAATCCATAGGTGATAACTGGTATACCTTTTGGCCTTTTAATCCATGATAAGAACACATTTTCTGACCTTTTTTTGAAGGGAAGATTCCTGCTATTTCTCTTGGAGGGCTTTTATGATTGCAATTTGGAAAAAACTTTTTCATTCTTTGATAAGGCTCAGTTAATCACCACCCTAATGCTTCTACAAGAAAGGAAGCTTGCAACAACACACAATTCTGAAATGGCTAGAGAAAAGGTCTCTGCTCTTCTCTCTACTCCAAGAAAGGAGAAAGCTAATGGGCTACTTTCTTTGCCTGGGTGAGCTAATTTTCCCAGGTGATGCTACTCCATGTGGGTCTCTCAGGTGCACGGGTGCTCTTTGGAAGGTGGGTACCAGCGAATGAGCTGGCATTCTTCCACCTTCCCTTTGACCTGAAAGAAACCCACGTTTTTGTCCATTTCTTTATCTCTCGTGGTAACAGCACCATAGCAGTCACCTCCCCACATATCTAATGGGCAGGACTTACTATTGCCACCTGTTTTGCCTGCAAATAGATGGAGCAACTTTAAATCCACGCAGGAGAAAGCCATTCTCCAATCCAGTCCCTCGGGTACTCAAGTAGAACCATGGGTTTTCCTTCACTATGTGTTCCTTGAATTACTATTTACTGGCTTGGGACCTTGCAAGGGGAAATTCAGAGTGCAGCCAACAAACCTTATGTCTGAGAGTCTAATAATATTTGTTATGTATGTTTTGTAATGAAAATGTTTTGTACAACAAATTTTTCCCTAGAGACCATCTAAAAGGCAAAATTCATGTGCTTGGATTTTAGATGATTAATAACCAAAAGACTCCTTAAAGGAGACATGTTGTTTTTAAAAAAGAAAAGTGGGATGTAAGTAGTCTACCCATAGTGGTCTTCCTATATATTTTTTTCAGTTATTCAGTCCAATGCTTCTTTCAGTCTAACACTGTGTGATAACTATACTTTGTTGAATATTCCCACCCCAGCTGATCCAAACAACTCAGGTCATTATGGAAAGAGATCTTGGCCCTTCCAATAAATAATATGGTCAGATCATGAAATAAATCCCACAGACACAAAAACTGGAAAGTATGGGAGAGGTTCAAAAATGGTGACTATATTTAGAAATACAAGAAGAAAAGCAGCAAGGAGAGGTTAAAATGTCTAGAAATAAAATTGAATGTATTTAAGAGAAATAAAATATCTGGAAATATAATTGCATATATGTAAGAGAAATGAGAAGGGGAAACATAAAAGCAAATAAGTGAAAAATATATAAGAAGAATCTCATGGAAAAATTTCCAGTAAATAACTTATAAAAACCATAACCATAGCAATGGAAAATAAGAATCTAAGTTAACAAATGAGGAAAATAAGTTATGTAGAACTTTGCTTCCCAGCTCAGTGAGAGCTGATCATCAGAAAAAAAATGCTCAAATAAATACTAAATTTCAAATGTAAGATGAGCATTCTGAAAGGCAGAGCCAGTATATTTTCAGATAAAATGGAGAGCATATAATAGATATTGTACTTTATGTATATGTAGTTATGTTTTCTAAAATATGGTGAATCATATTATAGTAATTTTCTTAATGAAGAAATGCTGTTTTAAAAATTTCTCAATAACTCAGGTAAATGTTTTATTACCTTTTTTATAAAAGTAGAACATATTTACTGAAAAGTCAAACAATCTTACCATAGACAGTAAGAAGAGACATTAAGACAAGTCTCTTAATTTTTTATTCTGGGGATTGCTTTCAATATTTTCTAAATAATCAAAATCCAAGTTAAACTCATACCACACAATTGTAACTTCACTAAATGAAAAAATAGCCAAATCAAATATGTGTATTAATATGGATTTGAATTTAAAGGACATAAATGATATCAGAAGAGAATTAAGTTCAAATGTAAATGTCCTGGTATACTTAGTATTACTGTCCTGGTTTTTGTTTTTTTCCAGAGATCACTAAAGCTCATTTTAAAAAATGCATGCTCCATTTCCATTTCTCACAGCCCATAGTTCAATAAAAAGATCGAGGAGAAGAGTATGTTTTTCAGAATTTTACAACCTGCAATGTGCAAATACAATGTCATGTTAAATATTTTTGGCATTGCTCTGCTTAAGTTGTGGAAATGTACTGCAGTACCTGAGGTTAAAATTCAGGATACTAAGTAATGAAGACACATAAAACACCTCTAACATAAAAACATTGGTAACTATTTTTCCTTGAAAATACAAAAAAAATCATAAAAAAATATAATCTCTTATTTTAACTTGGAAGTCCAAAACTGAAAGGCAATATTTCATATGGTGAACAAATAGTAATTTTAAGTAAAATTTCATTTTGTATTTCCTCTGAAAGAATCATCACTTCTTCTACTTTTTTTTTTTGCTTCTCTTTTTCAACTTTTAAGGCTGGATCCTTTTTTATGCCCGGGGCATTATGCTACTATTTCGGGAATCTAAGCAACCCTGCACATTCAATTTTCCTCCAAGTTGTATAGACCAAGTAAATCTTTAAAAATTTGCTTTTAACATGTGTCCTTCCTGCCCTTCACTTTGCACCTTGCTGACTTCTTATGAAGTTTTCAAGGTATCAGTGCCAAACGGCGTGCTGAGTTGAGTGCTGGACCCCCGCAGGGTGGATTTCAGTCTCTGAACAGAACTCAGAGAGGAGGGGCCAAGTGCTGGGTGAAGAGAGATTCTACTGCATGGGGTATCTGCCACCCCTCACAGTTACCACCATGGAAGTACTACTATGAATTGCTCAGTTTGAACTGAACTAAGGGTGTGCAGAAAGTGCTACATAGAATACAACTTCTTATCCAAATTGAGCATTCATTCATTCATCAAATATTCCTATAGTATATAGCCTGTCATGGGCAGTGACAGAAATATGATTTAGCAGATCATGGGAAGACTCACAATAGACAGTGACAAGTATTATAGTGGACGTGGCAATGGTGTGCTGGACCTGACAGGAGTCATCTGGCAAGAGGATACTGTGTGCAGCTCTTCATAACTCCCAGTTCCCTAGCTTCATGTTGGTGGCTGAAAGCATCCTGTGGCAGTTTATACCATGGAAATCTGCAAAGGCCATTTTTTCCCCAGGAGGGCAGGTTGTTAAACATTTAACAATATACCACTGGAAGCAAGTGTTAATTGCCCACAAAAAAGTTCTTACCAAAATGGTGAGGAAGATCTTAAAGGATCTTACTGAAGGATAAATCAATACCAACAGGAGGGAGAATGAGCATTCTCCATAGAGAGATTGTTTGTGAAGACAAACAACCCATGCGTTATAGTCAGATATACACTGTCTCCTGAAGAGCTCATAGATTGGTGTTCAGAGTTGATGTAATTGAGTCATGAGGACTGTAATCTCATCAGTAGATAAATCCATTGTAATGGATATACTGGGTGGTAACCTTGGCCAGTGGGATGTGGCTGGAGAAGGTGGATTCCTGAGAGTGTGGTCTCAGGGATGCTGCTATGTCTTTGAATCTCCTTGCTCCTTTGTTCTCTCCATGATGTGAGAGCAGAGCCTCGCTTTCTCCCTCTCTTTGCTCCCTGCTGTCGTGCCCTGAGATCCATAAACTGTGGCCTCACATGGACTGAACCTGGACTCTCTAAGAAACTGTGAGCAAATAAATATTCCTTTCTCTAAGTTGTGTGGTCAGGTCTTTTGGATTATAGCATCAAGAATGTTGATCAAGACACCATGTATGTTCAGATAATGGGTAAGAAGTCTGGTATGAATGAAGTTTGGGTACACTGGGATCTAGGGTGTGAGGGTCAGGTGAGAAGAGAAGCAGGAAATGCCTGGGGCCAAATTGTAAAGGCTTCAGTAAAACAATAAAGGCAAACAAAAAATTTAGATTTTAGCATATGTACAAGAGATAAATGAAACTTTTCCAGGCACCAAAAAAGAAATAGTTGGATTGATGGATGGGTAGAGAGATAGATATATGACAAAGCAAATCTAGCCAATCACATGTTAGTTGTTGAAAATTAGTGATGGGTCATTGGTACCAACTATACAATTCTTTTAATTTTCCTGTATGTATGGAACATTTTGTAATAAAATGTGAAAATATAAAACTATACTTGGAAGGGACTTGGTTTTGAGAAAAAACAGAGCAGCTTTGGGAATAGAGGTCTCTATGTTTGGCCCTTCCTTGATGTGATACGGGATACATGAGCTTGTTGAAGGAGGAAATGAGACAAATCTCCTTCTGCAGTTACTTTCTCTCCATCCTCTTCAGCAGGCTCCAGGAGAGAATAGGACTGGGAAGATTTTGTTTTACAAATTCAATTCAACAGATTCAATTAATTTCAGGGCATTTTTTTAACTGTAAGAAATGAAGCTGACCAGGTACATGGAAATTTTATAGTCAAATATAAAATAGGAATATTTCCTATTTATTAAAAGAATGTAAAAACACTGCTTTTAAAAATATTTTGCTATTGGATTTTCTTTTTAATGGAAAGACTAATAGAACTGTTGCATTTCATTATTATATTGGCCTCCTATCTTTTGCTGTTATTTAGACTTCTTTCTTTAAAGGACTTTTAAATGGACAAGTACATCCATAATATGTGCATTTGAATATAATATAATTTTTCAAAGAAAAAGACACTTTATATTTGCTAGTAGACTTCAAATTTCTTTAAACTTTTTTCTTTTCTTTCTTTTGATTTTGGTACTGGGGATTGAATCCAGGGGCATTCTACCTCTGAGATACCCCCAGCCTTTTAAACTTTTTATTTTGAAACAGGGTCTTGCTAAGTTGCTGAGCAAGACCTCAAACCTATGATCTTCCTGTCTCAGCCTCCCAAGTATTGGGATTACAGGTGTGCACCACCATGCCCGGCTCTTATCCTTTCATTCTTGACCTAGTTTAATAAAACAAACCTTTAGCTTCTATATATAACAACAGAATGTTTTCCAGAGTGATTTTGACCTGAGGTTGTTCTGCCCTGTGCTGTGAGTTGTGCAAGGGCTTTACTACACTTTCCTGCAGCACCAGGCTCTCGGGTGCTGGATTTGTGGAGGGCAGCACAGGCACTGGATAATTACTCTGATGGAAGAGCTTCAACACTGTAGCCATCACAATTTTTACTCATGTAGCTCCAACAGAATATTCCTCAACAAATACTTTTCCCAACTGCAATTTTAAATAGCTGTAAAGAATATCATATTGTAAACATCGTCATTTTAAAATGAAATAATTCTATTACTCTTACTAATAACATATTTTAATCATAGCAATTTAATCGCCAATATTATCCATTTAAAAATATCTATGAATGAGACCATTACTGATATTTTAAAATCTTATATTATTCCTTTTTTCTTTGAAATTATATTTCCATTCAATTTCCTCAATTTTACTTTAATCAATCACCTACCTAAACTTTAAAATATTTTTATCACATTATATTTTGCTGTCAAAATATATTTAGAAATTTAAATATATTTTTAGCTGGGTTTGGTGGCGCACCCCTCTAATCCCAGTACTTAGGAGGCTGAAATAGGTTCGAGGCTAGCCTCAGCAACTTAGTGAGACTATGTTTCAAAAAAAAAATATGGTTGGGCATGTGGCTTGGAGACAGATCACCACTACTGAGTTCTATCCCCAGTACCACAAATAATTAAATATATATATGTGTAGTTTGTACATTTTCTATATGTATAGTTTGTACATTTGTATACTACATATATAGTCTTTTTAAAAAAATTTCTTGAGATGATAGGTCCTAAATGTTCAAAAATTTCCTTGGAATAAATATCAGTTACTATTAGTGCATAATTGAACTACACAGCATAACTGTATGATAAATATTTATAAATATTAAACATGCATAGCAATAATATTTTATTGGAATGCATCTCTTAATGACAGGGATGGGAGGGAAGTTACACTGTCTTGACTGAGGAGGCTTCCCAGCTAAGTTTCTTCAACATCTCTGTTCAGTACTCTAAAGGTTTCTGATCTCAAGGCAATGTTCATAGTGATTATGAACAGGGAGATCTATGCCTTCCTGTTAAAATGGGAGAAGGGTAGATAAGAAAGAGGAACAACTGGAGAAGCTGCAAGAGGCCTCCAGCCTTCAGGCCCCAGGCAGGTGTGACCTCAGGCTGATTGCTTTTAGGAAAGAGTACATATGTGGAGGTTGAGGATGTGAAGATGGAGCTTTTAAACTCCTCTTGAAATATCTTTGGGTGATTCCAGCAGTACAATATTCCAGCCTGGGTACGGCTGTGCTACTACTCAGTGGCTAGAGTTGACATTGTTGGAAGAGCTCCTTGACTACCATAAACTTGGGAATCCTGAATCGCCACCCAGAGAGGGCCAGTGCCGATTAAATATAATGCAAAGAGATCATTAGGTGCTACTCCTCACAAAAAGCTACATGTACACATGTGTATGTTACCCTTTTAGGCATAGGAAAACACCTAGGACAACAGATGAAAACAATCCCTGAAAAAAAAGTGTGCATGCATGTCACTAGCACTATGAACTACATTATGATGTGAGACTATAACGCACCAATAAAAGTATTTAAAAAACCTCATGTTTTTGAGGATCACAACCTAAAATATTTACAATACCTTCCTAATTCTAAGTACTATAGTACCCACCTGTAGGTGATAAAATTGTAATACTGGATACTCCAAATCACACATTCTGAATTTCTTCCATATGTTTTTAAACTCAACTAAAACCTCAGCATGTAATAGAGCCTGCAATGGTGTGATATTTGGCATAGGCCTATTATGTCTCATATCCCATTTTGAAAGCACCAGAAGATCCTTTAAAATGGAATTTTTTGTGTGTGTGTGGTACTAGGGATGGAACCCAGGGCATTCTACCTCCAAGCTACAACCAAGTCCTATTTTTTTAATTCTTTATTTTGAAACAGGGTCTCACTAAGTTGCGGAAGGCCTCACTAAGTAGCTGAGGCTGGCCGCAAACCTGCGATCTTCCTGTCTCAGCTTCCCAAGTACCGGGATTACAAGCGTGCACCACCATGCCTGGCTTAAAATGTAATTTTTTTTAAAATAAAAATTCTCTCCTGTGTAATGGACTTTAAGGAAGGCCAGGACAACCTAGACTATATTTTCCCCCATCTCTCTGGCCATGAAAGATAACTGAATTCTTTGGATGGGAAGTCTTCAAAATGTACAGACACCTCTTAAATGCCCAGTTACTATCATTGTTGGCTAATTTCTGTTTAGTTAAAAGCTACTCTCATTTAAAGACTGTAATTTGATTCCATGCACTCTTGTTCTCTGGGATGTCCCCATCTGTTCAACGACTGCTCAGTAGAGTCACAGACACTGACTACATGTATAATTCTAACTTGGGTGGAGATTAAATACTTTACAGTAGACTAGGAGCCTTCTGTTGATTTTTCAAGGAACGATCATATTCAGCCCACGCTTCAAAATGGACATTTCAGATTCTTTACCATGGGAGAAACAGCCTGTGAAATCCTAGGTGGGCCAACCCTGTTGTCATGGCAGAAACACATCAGTTTTATAAATTGACAACAGAAAATGAAATAATTATCAAATTAGTAATGTAGATTTATTTCTAGGAGTGAAATAATCATCATGCCTAGATGTCTAATTTATCAAAGGTTGGTCTGGACAAAGATGAGAATATAATAGTCTGTAAAAGCATTTATGAGCCAGGCGTGGTGGCGCACGCTTGTAATCCCAGTACTTGGGAGGCGGAGACCGGAGGATCCAGGTTCGTGGCCAGCCTCAGCTACTTAGTGAGGCCCTCCGCAACTTAGTGAGACCCTGTCTCCAAATAAAGAATAAAAAATAGGGCTGGGGGTGTAGCTTGGAGGTAGAATGCCCCTGGGTTCAATCTCCAGTACTGCAAAAAAAAAAGTGTTGGAAAAATGCATGTAGATTAGAAGTTAATTCTACACCCCTATGGATTTGATACTTCATTAAGTGCTCCAGTGATATTTAAATGCTATTTCTGAAATTACACACATCGAAGGGAGAAATGTACAAACACACAGAAAATTATTATGTTTGTCCCATGCATTATGTCCTAGGTAGAAAGTTGATTCAGTACTGTGTGACAGCTCACATGTCATATGAGAAGGAGAAGCAATGCTGTCCCTTCACCTGACAGTGGAGAATGGCCCAGGCACTGGCCTGTGCGGAGCTCATCTGAAACGAGGTCATTCCAAAACTTTCTGAGGCTATACCCAACCTGGGCAGGTGTTTTGTCAATACCTGGAAGTTGCATTAAGGCTTTGCCCCCAAAGCAGAAGTAGGTAAATGACCATTATGTTCTGGCCAATGATCAGTACACAGGCATGCGGAGGGCACTTAAAGAGGCAGAATGGTTTTAACATCATTTAAAGTTGTGAGACTTTAACATTACCTATATATGCAGTTATGTTAGAAGAAAGGAATGTGACAGTCAAAAATGTGTTGGTCAGTCACAGAGGCAACGTAAAGAAGAATAGTTGAGGCGAACATTTGAAATGTCCAGGGAAGTGGCCTTCATGTGTTCTGGGCTACCGTGAAACTACAGGTTGTACAGACCTGACCTTTGTACTTCTTCTAACAGACATAAATATGTTGATATGTGAGAGCCAGGACGGCACAGTGGTGAAGAACTTGTGCCTTGGCATAAAAGACCTAGTTTGAACCTCAGCTTTTCCATTGCCTAGCAGTGGTATTTCGGGCAAGTTATAGCTATAAAATAAGGGATGTTGTAAGTACTTTATTTGCATTATTTTAGAAAATCCTCAGAACAACCACATGAAGATGGTATTACCAGTCCCCATCTTATAAAGGACAACTGTAAGGAACAGAAAAGGGAAGCTATTCACCAAAGGCTATCAGCTAGAGAGAAGTGATCTAGAGCTAGGGTTCATTATAGTAGCAGACCGACAGGTCTACTTCATGGGTGGGTGGAAGAATTAAAAAAGTGGTGTGTTCATTCATTCTCAAAATTCAGCAAATACCTGTGCTGGGTACTGTGCTATCTACTAAGGACCTTAAGCATAGAGCTTTGGTACGTGGTCAGTACAGAACAAAATGCTTATGCAAATATGAATACTTCAGTTCTTCTAACAATTATAAACACAACTCAGTAAATGAAAACATTGATTCTGTGATCTTGGTGAATATCAAGATGCCCTAGTTCAGGACTTGATTTGTGTTTTGCGCCAGTCAGGTCAAAGGCTGGAGCCCAGATGATGGCAAATTCACCAAGGGAGAGGCTGCCAGCCAGAATGCTGTGGGCTGTGCTCTCAGAACAAAATGCACCATCCCCAGAAGATGCACTGACCAAAAAGAATCAAGATTTCAATTTCTATAGACTATCTCATAGAAAACTACTTTTAAAATTAAAGTTTTCCAAATGTTAAACTTTTTAGTATAATCTTTTAACCTGCCACTGGAGATCGAGCAATGAGTCTAAAAACAACAGTTTATAAAACTTGGACTCACAACAACTCTTTTCCAGTTATTCAATCAGTTATTAATTATTCTCATAACAGTATAATCTTCTGGATGAAAATCTGGACGTTTAAATGGGACACTCTGTCAGAGAAAGTGAGAAGTATATATCATATTTTCTCATGGTATCAGTTTTCAGCAAGCTGACATTACCCACAATGTTTCCCTCTGAAGAATTCTACATGCCAATTATCTCAATTCTGTCTATGAGAAGTGAAATCGTTCTAAAAAATAGTTTCATATGTACATGCAGTCTTTGCTTTCATTGAGGATAGAAAGCTCTTTAGTTCAATGTCTTTCAAATAAATAATGCCTTAAGGTTTATACAGCACACACTTATTTTCCTTCTTATTATGCAACATGGTTTGCTATATCATATAAATTTTATAAATACATGTATGCTTAGATATATAATAGCTATTGTTTAATATAAGCTGGTTAATGCCATCATTAGTTGAAGCAAGGCTCTAATGCTACAAAAAGCGATTATTTTAAATCTGTATAAATTACTACATATATTATATTGTATTTGAATATAGTACTCTGTTTGGAAATACAGAATAAAATTTGGAGTCTTTTTGAAGCATTATTTTAATGTGTGAATAAAATGGACATAACCCAATCAACTAATTGCAATAAGGATCGGCTGTTTTTTAGCATTTAGTTTATTATTCAAAGTCTGAGCTTCCATGCAATGTGAAAATTATGCCAGGCAATTTAGAAACACATTTGTACTAAGTCATGGTAGTATAATATGCAGAGAAAGCTGCACTTTGGATGTCTGCATAATTGAAACAAA
The DNA here is from genome assembly GCA_004027185.1 of Glis glis. Classification (NCBI taxonomy): domain Eukaryota; kingdom Metazoa; phylum Chordata; class Mammalia; order Rodentia; family Gliridae; genus Glis; species Glis glis. The sequence goes on from PVJS01023925.1 coordinate 10,691, forward strand.
TTGACAGGCCAGACTTGATACTGATTAAAATATGATAGCCAAGATACCTGGCTGCACAGGTACCTTGTTTGATAATCAAGGCTCAAAACATCAACAGCTATAAATGTGATGGGAATCAAGCCTCTCTACCTAGTAAATGTCCATGTATCTTTCAGTCATTGTTCAGTTTTAATGCTATTGAATATAATAATTTGCTTCCTTTTTTAGGTTATAAGAAAAAAGTTATCTATCCTATAAAGGGTGCAAAGTGCAAAGAATAACTTTATAGTGACAAAAAGGACTTAGCTTCTAAATTAATTAATAAAATATTAGGCAACTGAAAAAATCAAAGGCTGAGAAAAAATTGCAGTCTTTTACAAAACGTTAAATAATATTTATTTTTATCTATGTTTTCTTTTAAGCCTTCTCCAACTACATCATGAAAACTTGGTTATTATAAAAAGATAAGAGAAGCTAGAACTGGTAACTGATATACATCCTTGCATATAATTTCTTGGAAAAATTGGATTTCTCACAAAGACATATTTTCTAAAGTAGCAAAATACATAAAAATATTTTCTTCTTGTACTTTTCAGAAGTTGAAGAGGACAAGAAGGATGTCCTCCATGTTCTTCATTTAGGTATCCAATATTTTATCCCAATTCATGCTCACTCCTGCAAACTTCGAAATCTTCTATATGACTAGTATGTTTAAAATTGGTTTAATTGCTGTTCCACTAGACTCTAAGGTAGATGAAGACAGCGACCACATGTGTTCCATTCACAAGTGAATGCATAGGAAATAGATATTCTGTGGACTTTTGTTTTTGATAAATAAAATGAAGACTATAACATATAAAATAAAAATACATAATGGGATACTAAAAATGATGTACTCTGAATTTTATTAATTCTTTTACTTGTTTCCAATGATTTCAGTTTTCTTTTTCTGCTGTTACAATAATAGAATGATTTTTCTATTTGCTTCTTTTCAACAATCTAATACCTGACAACCAAAGTTACTGTTTTAACATGCCATTTTCTGGTCTCACATTAATTTTTCTGTCCTGGGTGCAAATATTTTTCAGTAGCTGCTTCCTTACTGCTACATTGTCCTGGCTCTTGTGAATTCTCCCCAATCAATCCTACTTTCTCCTTTACTTACTTGCCTTTCTTTTCCTCAATTTTCTCTTATTTCTTTCCACATCAGCAGTTTCAGAGGCGTATTTCACCCTTAATAGAACCAGTTATGACTTTATTCCAAAAGTGTCTGGAACCAGCCCAGATTTCCTCCCCCAATTTCCAGGCCTCCACTTCCAAATCCTGTCTGGGCACTTCCAGAGTTGTGTGTGTCAGCTTTGCTCAAACTCATGTATGTAAAAGAACTCATCTCTCTTCTGAAACTGATAATTTTTTTTCCCATAAATGCTATAATCCTACGGACCTAGGTTTGAACCACCAAAATGAGCTTTGTTTTTCTTTGCCCCCTCATCTAAGTCCTATAAGATTCTTCAGTTTTAAGTCTGTAGAAAGCTCTTTAGAACAGCTCCTTTCAAATTTTTTTTCTTCTATCTTGGTGTAGGTCTAGTTACTTCAACACTGAGATACTTTATCAAGTTCATAAATTATATCCATACACAAATTTCTGTTTATTTCCCAAGCATTTTTTTCAGGCTTGAAAACAGTATTTGTTTTTTCTCAAATATTGCTTTTATGATGTCACTCATCTGCTGACCAACTTCAGGTTATGCATCAATGTGGACAGAATGAGAATCATCACCACTGTGCTCCACTGGCGGCTTTTTCCCCTATGTCTCTATTTTGTATTTCTATGTTAAAATTCAATATATTCTGGGTTGGGGTGTAGGTCAGTGAGAGAGTGCTTGCCTAGCATGCTTGAGGCTCTGGGTTTGATCTTCAGTGCCACAAAATAAATAGATAAATAAATTTGTAAAATTTAATGTATTACCCCTAAACTGTCAATTATTATAGGAACATATCTCTTCTTTAATTAGATCAGGAACCTGAAATATAAGGTGCTAAAATAAGTTCCTCAAGAATAACAATAATTAGAGACACAAGAAGAGCTCCAAACTAATAGCTCTTAGCGTATGTGCTTCCAGATGCACAAATCAGAGGGGACTGCCTAGGATGAAATTCTCAGGCTTAATTTATTCACCCCACTCAGATTTTTAAAGTAACCAATCACATTTAGATGCTGTCAATGTTTGTTGAAAATAATTACTTGATTTGGATGGTAATCTCTCTGTGCTTAGGGTCCCAAAGTATTTCTGCATGAATGTTGTCAGTGTCAAATGCTTTTTGTGGCAAGTCAAACATTTGTCATGGCAAATCAATACAGTTTGGGTAGAAAAAAATAAAGCCGAGAAGGCCTCACAGATCCTTATCGGGGATCAATAAGATGCCATGAATCTGCAACTTTGCACTCATAAAAGTTCTGTGTGACTTTTTAAAACTAGACAGAAGTAAGTGGTGAGACACCCTGGAACCTGTAATATTAGATATGAAGAATTATCCAATGATTCAAAGCAAGATAATCTTTTTATATACAACTTAGATGGCTTTGGAAAGTCATGTGAAAATCTACTCAGATCCCATATTCAATGACTTGCTTGCGGTTAACATTAGGAAAAGACAAAAATGTGGATAAAGTATAAGAGTTCTAGCATATGGTTTGCTCTTTAGTTGAAAGCAGAGACATAAATTCTAATTTAATATTGTCTTCCCAGTGTAGCCTGAAACTATATATGGCTTGAAATATATTAGTTTTATTTTTTCTTTCCTTTCATATTCTATAGGATTTCAGTTTTACTTCCACAACTTTTTCTTGTTAGTAAGACTTATCACGTATAATAGTCTCACATGTAATTTGTATTTTTTAAAAAAGTGAAAAAAGTGATCTCAGAGTCTATGAATTTAGGACCTAAAACAAAGACCTAAATAAATATTCCTAACTCTCAAGCCATCTTCGGGGTTTTAATGCTTACTGCTATTACAGATTTTCTTACTTAAATAATAAACAAAAAAGAAACCTCTGTAATGAAGATTGTTTCATTTCTGTCAGCTGTTCCCCTACTTTGGGATTCCCTAATCCTTGGTTTAAAATGAGTCTGTTTCATTACTGAGGATTAACTACCAAATGAGATTCATCTACTTGGATTTCTTTCTTCTCTAAAATGTCTTAAGTGAAGAACAACCTAAATTGAAACCAGACTATCATTTTATCATCCAAAAATCAGAAGTGGAAACAGGAAGCAAAGACCCCAATACTTATAAATGTGATCATCAAAAGACATTCACCGGCATTAAACTGCTTCCAAACTTTCCAAGATAACAGTTCTGTATTTTATTTTCCACATAAATTTGAAACAGCAACCCTTTTCTAGATAGGCTATCAAATTCCTTCATTTGTAATTCAGAAGCTAATGAGGAGAGAACCTTGATGTGGTTTCTATCCAGCAGAAGCCTGTGTGTCAGAGGACTTTCTGTAGCTGTTGAAACACTTAGAACTTCTTAGAGCAGCTGAGGTTAAGGAAGTAGATGCAAGCCATTTCATTTGCATTTACTTTCATGGCCTCGGAATAGTGCAAATCCATTTCTCCCAAGAATATTTACAGAATATTTAATAGAGAATACTATATTGCATTTGATTATTAATGCTGGGGTTTTTTTTTTGCAGTACCAAGGATTGAACCCAGGAACATTTTACCTCTGAGATACACCTCCAGCCCTATTTTTTATTCTTTATTTTGAAAGAGGGTCTCACTAAGTTGCAGAGGACCTCTCTAAGTAGCTGAGGTTGACCGCGAACCTGTGATCCTCCTGTCTCAGCCTCCCAAGTACTGGGATTAAAAGTGTGGGCCACCACGCCGGGCTATTAATGCTGTTTTGTTTTTAAACAAAGGTATCCTGTTGTTTCTAAGGAAAAGATTTCAAGCACAGTAATCTCAGGTGATGGAAAGTGTGTGTGTGTGTGTGTGTGTGTGTGTGTGTGCGCGCGCGCGCGCGCGCGCACGCACTTTATACAGGGGATTGAGCCTGGGGGCATTCTACCCCATCCCTATTTTATTTTTTTTAATTTTAAATTAGGGTCTCACTAAGTCACTGAGGGCCTTGCTAAGTTGCTGCGGCTGGCTGCAAACATGTGCTCCTCCTGTCTCAGTCTCCTAAGTACTAGGATTACAGGTGTGCCACCGCACCCCAGCTTCAGGTGGAGGAAACTTAAAAAAGAGCCTGAGAACCAGTCAGATGGTAGTTTGAATTCAGTCTGTTACTTTACTAGCACTCTGAATTTAGGCTTTAAACTCACTAAGTCTCAATCAGTTTAGATGTATAAATAGGGGATCTATTTTATAAGGTTGCTTTGAAGATTAGAGATAATATAAATTGCCTAATAAATTATCTAATAAACTTAGAACAAATGACGGTTAATAATTACCAACTTTTTGTTGGCCAAAATGATAAGATCAGTAAATTGGAGTGCTACTACACATAACCAACTTAGAATGATGCCTAACACATGCCTTCCTCATCACCATCATCATCACTACATGGCAAAGGGAAGTTGACAGACGCTGAAGGAAATGAGGATCCCTATTGCCATAGTCCCCACAGACACCAAGAAATCAACCTGATAAAATAAAAAGTCAGATTGGATTGCAAAGGACTATTACTTTTGACTTTTTAGTTGACATCAGATATGGAACAAAATATTGAGGCCTTGATAAATGACTCATCAAGAGGTGCCCCCCTCCCCGTTTAAAAGAAGGAGCAACTTAAGAAAGAGTTTTAATTAAGTCCTTTGATGTCTGCTGACTCCTGAGTTCACCTCTGCAGCCAACGGACAAGGAGCCTGGTAGCAGGAGCAGAGGGTCCACAGTGATGGACAGAAGGCAGATTGCCTACAGGACAGGCAGACGGAATAACTGGAAACTTCATCCTGAGCTTGGAAATAATCTTACAAAAAAGGAACTTTGATACATGCTATTCATAAACTGTATTTCCAAAGAGAGCCAACGAATCCTGGGAAGATTTACAAGGTGTTCTTGGAGCACTTTTGAAGAAATCTATAGTTGTTTTTTTTTTTTTTGTGTGTGTGTGTATGTGCCATGTTAAATAAAATGCTAGAATTTCTTCTCATTGCTCACTTCAGAATTTACAATATATTAAGTTGAGTATATTTTCAATGAAAATTTTAATTTATGTTTTTATCCTTAATGGGCATATTTATGAGATTTGAGCTTCAACATCGATCACATTTAGAAGTCATATCTACAAAATGGGAGAGTGACATCCATTAGCATTAACTTTAACCCATTTTGTACTGAGGATCCTAAAGTCCTTAACATCCTACCTGGATATGTTTGTAAACTGCCATGTATTCAAGTGCTGGCAGACAACACTGTATTAATGCTAGACAATTGTGGCTGTTCTTTAGATATTTTATGTCCAATAGTTTCCTTCATGGGGAGGCATCTTGGGTTCTTCTATTATCACCCTATTTAGAGGAGAAAACTATTCACAAAAGGTAAAAGTAGAGTCTAAGATTTTTTCCTCCAAAGAACCAGCTCCTTCTCAATATAAATCTATCTTTAGATGCATATGGTGCCTGTCTTTGTTAAATTTAATTTTCCTTTTTCAGTTCCTCCAGGGTCTTTTACTAGGAAACTTGAATGCAATGTTTCTGATGGAAACCAGGGATTGCACGCTGCCATCATGTGCATTACCTGAACCCATCTCTCCTCCCCCCATACAAATACACACAAGAAACAAAGCACAAGATCCATCAATGCTTCTCTTTAGCCTAAGAGAAACAAACCAACATGTATATTTTTATTTTTGTAGTACTGGGGACTGAACCCAGAGGCATTCTACCTCTGAGCCACACCTCCAGCCCTATTTTATTTTTTGAAACAGGGTCTTGCTAAGTTGCTGAGGCTAGCCTTGAACCTCTGATCTTCTTGTCTCAGCCTCCCAAGTACTGAGATTACAGGAGTGTGCCACCACACCCGGCTGAAACCAACATTTTAAATAAGAGTAAAAAAGGTAGGAAAACAAATCATATAGTACCTGTCAAGGAAACTATGCTATGTCTAATAGACAGGAAACCAAGGACATGCGATCTACCTCTCCTAAGAAGTACAAAGCTGTAATTTTACCTCTTTCTGCTCATCCCCAAACTGGTAACAGTTATGTATAGGAAGCTAGGACTTTCAATATACATTAAATATTTTTATAGCCTGTGTATTAATATTGCTTTAAAAACTTAAAACATTAATCTTATTGTAAACACAGACAGCGTAGATGACCTGTATTAAAGCAGAAGAAACTGCAGAAAGAGAAAGAACTTACTGATAAAATTTAAGTTGACAGAAATGAAGCATTGAAGAGAATTGAAAAAAGTTAGGAACGGTCTCATCTGTTCCAGCTGGTGGGACCAGGCTAGATCCTCCAGACCACCTCCCTCCCTGCACTTGGACAGAGCAAACTTAGACTTCCTGCAGGACTGACCTAAGACTGGAGGGTGGTGAGGTGTGCTTAGAAAGAAAAAAAAAATTCTTCTAAGGGCCTCGAAAAAGAAAATGTACTCCTGTATGTGGAATCAAAGCCAGTTGCGAAGCTAATGCCAGGCTTACAGCCAGTTGCCAATGAGCACAGCACACTGACTGGAGCTAATTGTTTAAAAGCAAAGTAAGTCTCAGAATAGCCTTTCACATAGTGACTGAGAGCTAGGTAAAGAGAGATCCCCAGAAGTGAAGTAGACAGTTAGTTTTGGTAATGTTGAACTGTGCATGAACACCTGTGCCACTAAAATGTGCAGGTATTTTTAGCTATAGTACCTGACACATAGTAGACGCTCTATATATTTGCTTAGTAAATGAACTAATATATAATTACAAGCATATGTACATCTACATATTCTTTTTCTATATAGTTATGTTATTATTGCCTATATTGATAAATATTGGCCAATGGACTTGGCTAAAATAGAAATTCGTTAACTGAGGAGTATTGTGTATTAATGCTAACTAATCTTAATTTTGAGGATGTCAGTGCTGAGAATACAATATCCCAAAGTATGACCCTTGATGTGCTAAGTGCTTTGAGCTGAAGGACACCTGAAAAGCCTCAGAACTAAGGACTTTCTGACCTTCTCCTGTCCTTTTGTCACCTGCTTCTCTTTCTCCCCTGAAGCATACAAACAGGACGACCCTCGTGCCAGAGAGGTTCTGCCCCATGTGCAGGAGGAAGGATCGGAAGGAATCCAAGGAGAATCCGTCCTGGGTTTCCCGTCAGCCCATTGCCATTAGATCATACCTTTTCATCCAATCACATTCTATATCAGACCTAAGCATGCAAATGGGCAGTTTTCCAGGTCTTTGTTTTTGATGGCTCCTGTGTCACACAAAACTTGGCTTAAATCAGTTTGTTAAGCATTTGCTAAGCTTTTCTTTTGCTGACCTGCCTTTTGTTACAGGATTGTTGGCCTTGACCTTTATAATGGGTAAGAAGAGGTACCATACCTGTCTTCACAAGGAACAGAAGGAATATAGTGAAAGGCAGCTATTGAAAATGTTTGCTGACTTTTAGGATTTAGATTCCTTCTGGTTAGTGTTCCTCCCTTGGGAAAAAAACGTATCTGCCATTTTGAAAATACTATCTTTTAAGTGATAACACTATCCATGGAAAAGTCAATTGTAGCAAACTGTGGCTATAACATGAAACATCTGGATTCTAGATAAAGCACAAAATGTCCATTGATCTCCTGTATAGTTCAAAATATATCAAAAGATTTGCTTATGTTCTTATGACTATTCTTATTAATTTTAACATAGTAAAAGTTTATTTTTATCTTCATTTTCTCATTACTTCCCTACCTTTCTGCCCTTGTAATGCAATACATAGGATTCAAAAATAGTCTATGGGGACAAGTAAAATAAGTTACAGAAAGGAGAATAAGTATGAAATATTGGAAATTGTGCATTTTAGATTTATTTAGGTTTATAAACCCAATCTATACAAGCACATTAATATTTTTATTTTATTTCTGTCTGAAGCATTGGGTATTTTGTCCTTAAAGCTGTGACTGACATAAATACCAAATCATACCATTCGGATACTAACTGAATGGTTTTTAAAGCAGTTTGTTATTTCAGAAAGAGCCACATTCTCTTTTCATCTTACCTAAGTGCAGTTTGAAATAGCATATTATTCATTTAATCTCACTAAAATATCTAGTTTCCTTTGACACCTTCCCTCTTTACTTTATAATTTTTCTCATTTTATTGACATGGTCTATTTACACATCAGTTTCTCTAACCAGACTGCAGCTTGCTTAAGGAATAGGTCTTTAAGGCATCCTGGAATCCTGCGTGCCCTACACAGAGTAGAAACTTATTAAAGGTTTAGGAAAATGAAGTCTACTCTTGTACATTTCAACTCTACATTTTTGTTTGTTTCCATTCATTTCAGGGTATTTTTTATTAGTAACTTAGGATTTACTTTTCTAAAAAGCATGTTGACAAATATTAAATATTATATTTGCATTTTGAACATTATAACATAAATATAAAACACAAAACATTCAGTCTTAATACTGATCTCCCAATCCTAACTTGTATTTAGATACTGAGTACTTTATATTGTGTAGAAAGGAATTTTCAAAGTTTCATCAACACTTATAATATGTACTATTATTCCTTACTAAAATCTTCCTGAACTTTAAAAGGCTGGTATTAGAAGTAGTGTTTTCTTTTCTTGAATATTCTAAAACATGCCAGTTTGCATTTACCTTCAAAATTTCGGGGCATGAAAAATATACAAATAGAGTACTCAAGAATATGTTTTAGCTGGGCATGGTGGTGCACGCTTGTAATCCCAGGACTTGGGAGGCTGAGACTTGGGAGGATTGCAGGTTTGCGGCCAGCGTCAGCTACTTAGTTAGGCCTCCACAACTTAGTGAGTCCTTGTTTCAAAAATAAAGAATAAAAAAAATAGGGCTGGGGGTGTAGCTCGGAGGTAGAATACCTCTGGGTTCAATCTCCAGTTCCGCAAAAAAAAAAAAAAAAGAATATGTTTTAACCCAGTTAGCATAATTTTGTTTACAGTTATGACAGAAATACCTTCAATTTTCCTTTGTAGGAAAAAGTATACTTTTTGAGGAAAACTGAATATCAAATGGTATCTTTAAAAATAACAACTGATAGGAACAACCCCACTGAAAGACAGGTTTAAAAGCTGCCCGGTCAATGGTAACATCTACTATAAAATAAAGGATAATGTTATTTTTCAAGGAGCCAAAAAAAATCACTTAGCATCATGGCCTATTGACAGAAGGGTTTTAAAGCAGTTTACTACTTCAACAATGTCTTTAAAGTAATGGGAAAATTCTCTCATAGTATTCATTTCTTACATTAAAAAAACAAATCGAAATCATTTTCAATAGTATGTTAAGATTTTAAACACAATACAAATCTTAGCAACTTACTATGAGGATTAGCTATGAAATGCCAAGTGGTTACTTGGCAGATAGCACTAGTACAAAGGCTCAGGCCTCTTACCATCAAATCCATCTTCTTCCGACCCCAGTTCATCATCGGAGCAGATGTTGAGGACATTTACCAGCATCTCAGTCACTAAAGTAAGAAAGAAGAGAAAAGAACATTTAGGTTTTGCTGTTATAACCTTAAGTATTGCTTTCTGGTATATTGTTAATTAGCAAGCTTAGTAATAACATGTCTTGCCTTGTTAGTATACAGAATCTCCTGCAAAGTAGTTTATGTAAAATCCACACCATAAAGGACAACAGGCTTTGTGATTCAATATAGACTGTGTATATAAAATTATTATCTCATCCCTAAGAAATCTACTGGTAATATTTATTAGCTATAGGCTGATAGAAGATTGACAAGTCAAATTATATGGATGTAAATATCCTATAAATCTGTAAGGGCAAAAGTAGCTTTTTTTAATTTTTTACTTATTTATACAATGATTCTCAGTGATCTAGATTAGATTACAAACTTTTGTTCAGCAGGAACTTAGTAAATGCCAGATTTCATTTTTAATTTTTAAAATTCTTCAGAGAACCTAGCACAGAGGTAGGTATGTGGTTTTGTAGTTAATGAAAATTGTTGATTGATGAACTAATATATTTGAAGTAGTTTTAAAAATATCAAAATTCAAAATGAATGAATTCTTAGAAATATCATTAAATTATATTTCACCAAAGGCTTTAAAATACTTTAGGTACAGTTTAATCAGAAATTTAGTTAAGTAATTTACAACAGATTTATATAAAAGAGTTAGACACAGGAAATTAGGGCTGCATTACAGTTAATTTTTTTTGAAATTAGGTTGGGTTTTATTCATGCGTATGAAGAGAAACTTGCCCATTAATTCTTCAAAAGCTACTTTTAAAAGTAATATGGTATTCTTAAAAATGTTCTTCTTAAGTTGAAGCTATATAATACAAAATAAAACTTCAGTGGAGTCAGCTTGAATTCAGAGTTTCAGTTTCATTATCAAAACTAAATTATGTTTACCAATATATAATGTGTTATAATGGATGCTCAAATTTGAATAATTAATGGAAACCACCCAACTAATGTGTGTTCAAGGGTGCCCAGTAGTTGTGAGGATTCACACTGCTTTAATTTCCAGAGGAACCAATACGTGTGTTGCAATCTGGTGTGTGTGTGTGTGTGTGTGTGTGTGTGTGTGTGTGTGTGTGTGTGTGGTGGGGGGCGGTACTGTGGATGGAACCCAGGGTGTTCTACCTCTGAGTTATACCCACAGCCCTATTTTTTATTTTGAAACAGGGACTCTAAGTTGCGGAGGCTGGTTTTGAACCTGCGATCCTCCTGTCTTGGCCTCCCAAGTACTGGGATTACAGGCTGTACCACCATCCCAGCTGCAATCACATCAGGGCAAGCAGGTGGCAAAGGCAGCAGGACTGGAGACACTGCTGACATGTACTCGTGACTTACTCTGGTATCCAAAGGGAAGACTTCGCACTGACTACTCATAACTTGTCTTATTTAATCATTATTGGGCATTCAAAGAAGAAAACTGCCCAAATATTATAGGGTTTCAGAAAAATGTATAGTTTTTCACTAAAACTCCCACGGGATATCATTTTTCTGAAACAGGTGGAAACTCATCTTTATTCCAATGTCTATTTGCCTTCTCCTGACCTGTGGGAGAAGATGCAGTAGCAATGGTTCAGTTTGTTACTGTCAGGCCTCCTGATTAAAAGCTCAGTGGCTACAGGCCTTCCTTTATATTTTTTGCTAAGGTTTAGGCCAAAATATAAAAGTAAAACAAAAAAAGGCAAGAAGGAAGGAAGAAAGGGAGAGGAAATGGGAGGGAAGGCAGAAAAAGAAAGGAAGAAAGAAAAGGGGAACTGTGGCTCTCCTAACCCTTTAGTTTGACAGGTTAATTTCTAGAATAAAATATTCTGTTGGGATTATGGTACAAAGGAATAAGAAAAAAGGTAAACATTGCTGCTTGAAATCTGGTGGAGCTGTATTTTTGTTATTGTTTTAGAGAGTTATATCATTCTAATGAGACTGTATAAGTTCTGTTAAATATTCCTCATTTCCCCTTAATTCATTCCTTGTACCCTGGTAGTAGATACACAGTGGCACTTTCGCATCACTTTTCTCATGATGCAGCTTGTGAGTTCTACTGGCTAGACTGAAGTGTTTCTGTTTCTGGGTGTTTAACAGTAAAACTGAACACATTGCCTCTCTTTCCTTCCTATGCCACATTATTAAGGACATCTTGGGATTCCACAACACACCTTTTTCCCCAACAAATGGCAGGGACCAAGTGAACACATCCATGAAATTTGGAAGCCAGTATGGATGGGGAGAACAGTTGAACTGCCTGATATTCATAACGTTGTTCTCATACTTCAATACTGCAGCTAAAAACAACAAAAGAACAAACAGAAAAAAGTGATGTTAGATTCACAAAACATATTTCTGCTTCCACACATGGCTTTAGTTGATCAAGAAAATTCAATTATTTGACTTAACTTCTAAAACATCAAAGCAAATAGCTTAATCAGCCCTGAATGCTTAAACTATTTATGGACTCAAGCTTCACTCAATGTAATATGTTACTGCACAGTATATGAATAGCTAATAGGAGACAGCATTACCACTTGGCAAATATTTATATAAAACAGTTAATCAAATGTCTGTCAGGAAATGGATCAAGTTCCTCTTGCAGCCAAGAACATTCTAGTCATATTTAATACCTGATGACAAGAATAAAGGCAGCATAGCTGTTAGTTTGATATAATCTAATGATATCTCCAAATATTTGAATTGAATCTCACTTTTTTAGAAACAAAAAAAGCACACCTTTTCTTCCAGTAGAACTCACAAAGTTGTACAAAATAGTTTAAATCTGATTGCTCTCCTGACTTAACAAAATAACATGTTTGGATTGAATCCCACATCAAATAATATGCTGCTGTGTACTACCCTTGACTTTTCAATGCAACATGTGTGACTTACAGAATCAAAACTGCATGCTTCACTCTGCTCTCTTTGCTCCTGTAGGTTAGATACACACTCACAGAGAATGTTACGGTTGGTTGAAGAGATCCTGAAAGCATAGCTAGTCTCACCTCCAACTGGATTCAGAAATTCATTCTATGGCAATCCTGTATCTCTCTAAGTGCTTTCATTAAAGGTAAAGCCACCTGTCTTAATGAGGCCACCTATTCTATGGATAGACAATAAAGCTGTGTGGCACTCTCAGGTTGAATTTAAACCTGCTTTTACCACTCTCTGTCCCTAGTTCTGCTTTCTGGAAAGATACACAACACATATACTTCTGATTCTAAATAAAAGCCTTTTAAAATATTAAAAGGTATATCCTGCCGGGCGTGGTGGCGCACGCTTGTAATCCCAGTACTTTGGGAGGCGGAGACCGGAGGATCCGGGTTCGCGGCCAACCTCAGCGCGCATGCGCGTGTGCGCGATCTCTCTCACTCTCTCTCTCTCTCTCTCTCTCTCTCTCCTCTCTCCTCTCTCCTGTCTCTCTCTCTCTCTACCTAGTGAGGCCCTCCGCAACTTCGTGAGACCCGGTTTCAAAAATAAAGCATAAAAAAATAGGGTCGGGGGTGTAGTGAGGAGGTAGAATGCCCCTGCGTTCAATCCCCAGTACCGCCAAAAAAAAAAAAAAATAAAATAAAAGTTATATCCTCCTGTCATACCTGCCTGAGCTTTGGCAAGCTTTCTCTCTTATCCTATCATGGCGCGACTAGTATTATATTACTAGAAAGTAATAAACAGATCCAATGCGATATCAAATGAACTTTTCTTGTTTATGTTTAGCGACTGAATATGTAGAAAAATAAATCATTTCATTACTTTTCTATTTTTAAGCTGACTTTTAAATAAGGATATGTTGTAGCATGTGATTACAGATAGTAGACAACATATAGCCCTTAAAAATCTACTTACTAAAAAGCTGAGTTTTACTGGGCTTGAGCTTTTACATCAATGAAGAACTTCTTATATAATGATGTATTTTACATAACAATGGTTTCAAAACTGGATTTGCTCTCCCACCTGGAATATTTTCTCAATGCTTGGTACAGAACCCAAACACTCTCCCCTCAGTGAAGCCTTTTCTGATTTCTTCTGGTGGATAAATTTCAAAAGGACTTGACAAATACCCCCATAGTGCATTTGTTATTCAACACTGACCATAGTTATTCTATGTGTGTTTGCATATGCCCAATGTTTCCCACTGTTTTTAAAGACAAGTACCATACAACAGGCTTCATATTCTTTGTTTCCCAAGTACTACCTTACTCAGAAGGTAGAGACAAATCTTGATGTTTCCCCTACAATCTTTTTTAAGCATATTGTTCCTAACACCTTTGACTCTCCTTCCTGTGAGATGGCTTCTTGATACTTTCCCTACCCTGCACATCTCTGATTTGGATGCATGCCCAGACTGGCAATGTCTCTGTGAAGTTGTGGCCCAGTACTAATGTAATCCTTCAGATGAGCTTGATCCATGCAGAGTATGGGAATGATATATAATTTCCTGTGATTTGGCCACTACACATATCATATTGCAGTCTGACGATATTGTTGATGTGTTCAGCAGCTTGCGGTTAACTAAATTCATAATTGTCAATAGTAAGTAAGGGCTTTGCTTTGAATTATATTTCTGGTGGACCAACATGGTTCCAAGGAACAAGGAATCACAGACACTCTGGGGACAACACATGTAGAAACTATAGTAAGCATTGATATGAAGGGGGTCATTCTCTTCCTCCTGTGGAATACTGAATCCTGCATATATTTCTGAAATCATTCTCTTTTACATTATTTTATTATTTATACTCTATGTCATTTGGCCTAGAAATATATTTACATGGTATTAAAAACATGCAAAATGAAAAAAAAATGATGGCAAAATACCAGACCAACACTTCTGATTTTCTGTATGGGAAAGACAAAGTATTTCTAATGTCTGCCAAGTGCTACCTGAGTACTAGTTCCATGCAAAAGGTCTTCAGTATTTTTGGATACTGCATAGGCATAGCAGGCATGTATACTCATATCTTCAAAGGAATCTTTTAAGGAATCTTTTAAGTTGTCTTTTGAAAGAGTAATTTCTGCTCTAAGTTCCCCCCACCTTTTATTAACATTAGGTTGGTGATGTAGCCGGAGGAAAGACAAAAACAAAAAACAAAAAAAACAACAACAAAAAAAACCCACAGTTGGCCTTCCATGTAGATGGGCTTTGTATCTGTGAATTTAACCAGATTTGCATGGAAAATATTTGAAAAAAAAACAAAAAAGGAAAAAAAAAGTGCCTGTATTGAACATGTTCTTGTCATTAGTCCTGAAAGAATTCAGGATAACAACTATCTACACAGCTTTTGCATTGTAGGAGGTAGTACAAGGGATCTAAATGATTTAAAGTACAAAGGAAGAAGTGTGTAGGCTATAGGCAAGTATTTTATATAAGGGACTTGGGTATCCACAGAGGGTCCCTAGTGGATACAAAGGCATGACTATATTAACAGTGCCCTGGAGAATAGAGACATGTTTTATATGATATGTCATTTAATCTCCAAAACAATTCTGAGAAGCAGGGCTGCCTGCTCTTATGTTACAGACAAAAGAACTGAGGAGGAGAAATGAAGAAACTCGCTCAAGATCACACAACCAGTGGCTGGAGGATCTCACCCATATACTGACACCAAATTCACTCCCTTTCCACCATTCCCTGCTGTCTTTCATAAATTATAAATGTATGAATTCTAGTCCTAGCTGTTGTACTAATTTAACTTTGAATGTGGCATTCATAATTAAAGAGGCTTTAGCTTTTGCCAAAATACGTGTTTGAGTGAAATGGGATGCAGATTCAAAAGTAAAGGTTGGGTTTGTCCAACAGATTAAACAGAAGTTCTGTTTGTAGCTGATGAGATAAAAGCATTTATTCATTCAACATTGACTCAACACAATTTATTTGAGTGCCTACTGACAAAGTATACACTGTTTTCAGATTTATTTTTGCTTATTAATAATATAAATAATACAGTTTAATAATAGCTACATTTACTGAGCATCTATGATATACCAGGTCTTACATTTGGCTCTTTGCATAGTCACAAATCTTCACAATATTTTCCAAAAGCATTTCTTATATATGTATTTTGAAAATAAGCAGACAGGTTAAGTTAGTTGCTCAAATTCACACTTAAGCAGCTAACCTCAGTTTCCACATATGTAGTTACCCTGACAACATAAATCATTCGATGTCTATCAAGATTTGGAGATAAATTTATTTCTCCCATGTTTAGTCTGTTTACAAAAAAGTACATTGACCTGGAAGGCCAGGAGTCCAGACAACTAGATGGATTCTCTCACTAATTACTCACCAACACCCCTTTAATATCTCTAAGTTAGGTCTTAGTTTTTTCACCTGAATATGTGGGTTTACTTAGATAATTTATATAATCTCTTCTCCATCTAAATTATATTAACACATTTCTATAAAAACCTCATAATTTTGCAGACTGATTAAATATTCTCAATAATTCTATAGGCTACTATGAATAGGAATTTTTATTTTCCCCTAAATTTAAAGACAATAACTTAAGATGCAAATACACCAATATGTATTCTTTTTCCTCAGCAACATAATATATTCATGCAAAAAATGCTTTGAATACCTTACATTAAAAAAGTTACTCACAAATTTTTATATTTTTGTATAGTAACTGTATATCACCAAAATACATGAAAAAATAAACCAAATTAGTCCCAAATATCTACAGTCACGAAATTCACAGTTAACATTAGATCTTCCACCTCCTACATTGTCCGCCCCTACCACCCGCCTCCGACAGTCACTGGGATTACAAAACTCCACTGGAGCCCTAATAGTGTGCTTTTCTCTCAAGTACTTGAAAGACCTTTATCTCCAGTGCAATATAAGTAATACAAATGGTTGTGCTTTGAGAAGCACCAAGACCACCTCCTGAGGCCTTGTCTGAGAAATAAAGGGGGGGGAGTCTACCAGCAAGGAGCTCTTCTTTTCAGTTGGCAAGTTCACCTGACCTCACATCACTGAACACTCAGAGATCTGCAGAGAGGCTGTGACGTATATAAAGAACTTATGTTATTCATCATGGTTTAGAGCAGACCAAACAGCACAGAAACAAATGCTTTTCTGTTGCATGTGCAGGTATGAACATCTACAAGAAAAATTGGTGTAAGGGAAAGAATACAAATCCCATGAATCTGGAGGCCTGCCTGGTAGTTCTTTTACTGATGTTAGAATTACAGTCTTAAAATTATGCAATTACTTGATCCAATGCTTTTTTCTGTACCTGTAAAACGATGTCTTCAAAGGCATGTGTGCAGTGATTTAGAATCAGTAATTAAGGGCCTACTCCTCCTTGGTAAATGGGGAAGGGACGCTGGACCTCTATTATTTTTAATAAAACCACTGGGCTTCCTGTGCACAGGGAAGCCCAAGGAACATAATTCATATCTTATTTCATTGTTCTAGCCACCAAGCCATGCACTAAATTGCTAGATCACAACCAAATCTGTAAACCAAAGGGGTCTCTCATTTTAAAATAAGTAATTTTGATGAGACACAAAAACTTATTTCATAAGACCTTGGTAACGTTTGTCAATACCTTCTCCACAGTTGTCACCACCCGGTGAAGCTGGTGACAGTACAGTAAGAGGCATGAATAGAGAGATAAAAAGAAAGCTTCTAGTTTAAAAGAAGTTATCAAAACATTGCTCCAAGAGGAATTAACTAGTTCACCAAAACATGGACCCAGTACACTCTAAGCAAACTTCACGAGAAATACACTCTTTCTGAAAAACTTTTAAATTAGTAACTGCAATGTTCCCAACAAACCCAGCCTTCTCAACACTCTTAGTCTTGTTTTAAGACAGGCAACAGCAAAGTTCAAAAGATAAGGATGACTTGAATATTACTCCTTTTTTTTCACCATTCTCCTAACATCTTTCATCTCCTTATCTGTAATTAATTGTCCACACCTATCTTCTAGAGATGGGACAGAAAAGAAACAAAGATGAGAGGCAACCAAATGGGGGCATTCCAAAATCAGAATCATTATCGTCCATCCAGAAATTGCAAAAAAAAAAAGCCTAATTGGCTCAGGATGTGTTTTCCTTCCAATTCTCCCACCTGCAGATGTCCTAGCAGAAAAACGAGCATCAGTATGTTCTTTTGGCAAAGTCCTACCTTTACAGGGCTTGGTGGGTAAAATGTTGGAAGCACGACCTATGTTCTCATAATATTCTGTAGCAGCATTTTAAGGTTATGCAAGTATGCTGCTGCATGCAGGGGGTTTTTGATTCTGGGATAGAGGTATGCATTTTTAAAAATCTGTATTTTCTCATGAAGATTACCTTTGGGGATATGGCTTTCATTTAAGACTATGTGAAGATATACATGTATATTCACGTATAGGCCTATTTTCCTGCAGTATCTATTATGGCACATATAAACACAGTCTATGATTCCTTGCATTTCTGTATCAGACTTCTACCTTGCATCTCCCCTCTTCCCCCTCAATGTCCTGTTCTTGCTTAATGGATCTGTTTAAAAACATTCTTATTATGATGATGATGATGATTATACAACTTAAGTAAAGGGTAATTTCTGAATTCATGATGGTTACTGTATTTGGTGAGCAATGATTACCCTTATAACTTAGTTCACTTTTACTGTGTAGCTCATAAAATTAGGCACAAAGTACATGTACAGTAAAGTCATTTATCAATATGGATTTCAGTTATTCAATCTTAGGTAATTTGACCACAATGATATTCTTCAGTATAAGAAATGTAATGTAGCCGGGCGTGGTGGCGCACGCTTGTAATCCCAGTACTTTGGGAGGCGGAGACCGGAGGATCCGGGTTCGC
>PVJS01023926.1:0-29147 GCA_004027185.1 Glis glis
TGTGGCCTAGGATATGGTCTATTTTAGAGAAGGTTCCATGAGCAGCTGAAAAAAAATGTAGTTGGGTGGAATATTCTGTATGTGTCTACCAGGTCCATTTGGTTTACGGTGCTCCTTAGGTCTGAGGTATCTTTACTGACCTTTTGTCTTGAAGATCGATCTAGTGGTGTGAGAGGGGTGTTGAAGTCTCCCAATATTATTGTATTGGGATCTATGTGTGATTTAATGTCACGAAGAGTTTCTTTTATGAAGTGGTTGCACCTATGTTTGGGGCATAAATGTTGACTATTGTTATATCCTCTTGCTGGATTGTTCCTTTCACCAGTAAGAAATGACCTTCTTTGTCTCTTCTGATAAGTTTAGGTTTGAAGTCTAATTTGTCTGATATCATAATTGCTACTCCTGCTTGTTTTTGAGTTCCATTAGCATGGATTACCTTACTCTATCCCTTCACCTTTAGTTTGTGCGTATCTTTACTTGTAAGGTGTGTTTCTTGCAGGCAGCATATAGATGGATTGTGATTTTTAATCCATTTTGCCACCTTATGTCTTTTGATTGGGGAGTTGAGGCCATTTATATTCAGCGTGATTATTGAGAGATGGGTTTTCATTCCTAACATTTTGAGTTTTAATTTCCATTTGAGGTAGTGTTTTTAGTGCCTCTATATTAGTCAATTTGATTATTATGTGGCATGGTGAACCTCTTCTCTGATCTTTTCTATTAGGGGTTCTATATGTTTCCTGTACCTGTGTGTCGACCTCTTTGTCTATGTTTGGAAATTTTTCTAATATTACTTCTCTGAATAGATTATTGGTTCCTTTGGTTTCAGCTTCTATTCCTTCTTCTATGCCTATTATTGTTAGGTTTGCTGTTTTAAGGCTGGCTGAGATCTCTTCAATGTCCAATTCATGCTGTCGAATTGTTTTTTCTAATTTATATCCTATGTGTTCATTTTTGGAGAGGTCATCTTCTAAGAGTGAGATTCTGTTTTGCATGTGGTCTAGTCTATTGTTGATGGTCTGTATCGATGTTCATTTCAATTATTGCATCCTTTACTTCCTTCAGAGCTTCTTTTTGGTTCCTGTTCAGGGTGTCAGATTCTTTGTTTATTTCATCCTTCATTTCTTTCAGGCTCTCTCTGAATTTTTTTCGGAAATCTTGTATCATTTCTACTATTAAAGTACTGAATTGTCCTTCTGGCAATCTTTCCACTTCTGTGTTGGCGGGTTCTTTTTTTTTTGCGGTATTGGGGATTGAACCCAGGGGTGTTCTACCTCCAAGCTACACCCCCGGCCCTATTTTTTATCCTTTATTTTGAAACAGGGTCTCACGAATTTGCGGAGGTCCTCACTAAGTAGCTGAGGCTGGCCGCAAACCCGGATCCTCTGGTCTCCGCCTCCCAAGTACTGAGATTACAAGTGTGTGCCACCACGCCCAGCTTGGCGGGTTCTATTGTTGTAGGGTTGTGGGAGCTCATTATTTCTTTGCTATTCTTCCTTTTCATGATTTCAGGTTTTTTATGTTTATACCTTTGTTGCTTTTGGTAGTTCTCTCTAACTCTGTAGGTTTCCTATGTCTAATCCCTCTCCCTTTATAGTTTCTTATCCTGGTAGATAGTTGCTACTAGGTGAGCCTTAAAGGTGAATAGCCTTTACTGAATGGTTATTCTCACTTGCTCGGTATAATGTCCATTTTCAGGCCCAGTTCTTGGTCTCCTTCAGTTATTGGGACCCTTGCCTGATGCCTCTCACTACTTGTACAAGCGACCAGTGCCGCTATTGCCCCCTCACTGCAAGTCTGGGTCTCCACGATCTTCACTTGAGCTGTCCCTTTATCTCTCTCTGTCTACACCTATGACAGGTGTCACCAGCAGGGGGCCCCAGGCTTGTGTCTCTCTTTGCCTACAGAAGTGGCGGATGTCGCTGCAACCTGATTCTGTGCAAACATGGAACTCCACGTTTTCCACAGAGTGGGCTGGTTTGGTACAATTTTCCCCAGGTACCACAGTTGTTTGTCCTGTGGCGATCCCTGGGTACTCTATAAGGGTGCTGTGACTCGTGGGCTGCAAGTCTGTCCCACCCAAATGTCACCAGGGACTGCCTGCTTATCCACGCATCTACCGTGTCCCACAGCAGACCCCACTCCCCCTCCACTGGGGCAATCCACACAGTCTCAGACCCCGCGAGTCCCTGTGGCCGCGCTGGGTGGTCTCCCCCTGGGGCAGCTTGTTGACTTCCGGTCTCGTTGAGCGCTGCTCTTAATCTCTGGGGGGTGGGGTGTGAGTTCAGCCGCTATTGCAGGTTCTGGTCAGGCCTCCGGGCCCTGGGGACTCTGCCGAGCGTGGATTTAGCTGCTGCTCACTTTTGTCACTGATGCTCTGCAGTGCTGGTTTTAGAAAAGGTCCTGGTTTCCTTGTTGGTGGCCTGCAGAAGCCGCAATGCCGGTAGCCGCCTGCGTGGTCTGACCAAGATGGTGTTGCTGCCGCTTCTGCCGATGCAGCAGTTCGGGTCTGTGTTGCGCTTGGAGCGAGTCGCTGCTCGTCTTCACTGCTGCTATTCTGCAGCTGCTGGGTGCACAGCAGGTCGCTGGTGTCTCCATTGGTCTTGTGTAGAAGCCACAATGCTGGTAGCTGCTGGTAATGTCTTGCCAAGATGGCGCCGCTGCAGCCACTGTCGCCGCTGCCATTTGGTGTGTTGAGTGTGGAGGAGCCACTGCTTGCTTTCATCTCCGCTGATCTACAGTTGAACTCACAGCAGGTCTCTGGCTTCTCTGCCGGCGGCGTGTGGAAGTTGCAATGCCGGTAGTGGCTGGTGCGGTCCAGCCAAGATGGCGCCGCAGCTTTTCCTTAGGTAAGGCACTTGGAGCTTCTTACTTTCCTCTGTTTTGTCTTCTGGCTTTGATTCTGTCACATTTCAAATTTTTCGTTGTTTAGTTCAAGTTTTTGTTGCTTTTCTTCTCCTGTCGAGAAGTTGCTTTCACAGCAATTGAGACCCAAGTCTCAGATCGTAGCATGGTATCTCCCTTAGTTGCCATCTTGGGCCACAGGATTTAAGATTTTGGAAAACCTGCTTCCACACTGGTGGACACCTGAAGACCTTCAGAGTAGACATCTTTTATTTTGATTGTTATTGATTTTAATGTGAATTAGAAATACAGAGCCAGGTGTGGTGGTGCACGCTTGTAATCCCAGTACTTGGGAGGCTGAGGCAGGAGGATCGCAGGTTTGTGGCCAGCCTCAGCTACTTAGTGAGACCCTCCGCAACTTGGTGAGACCCTGTTTCAAAATAAAGAATAAAAAATAGGGCTGTGGGTGTAGCCCGGAGGTAGAATGCCCCTGGGTTCAATCCCTGGTAACGCAAAAAAAAAAAAAGAAAAAAATTAGAAATACAAAATATATACAGTGAGACAAAAGCAATTTTTAGCAAAGTAATTTAAAGAACATTAAATCCTAGTAAAAATTATAAATAGTTATGAGGAAAAAATCATGTTAGGTGTATGAGAATGGATGACCTTTGGGAAATACTGTTATACACTTTAATATCCAATTAATTGAAATATCTTTATAGGTCAGTCTCTTCTGATCCACTCCAAATTCCTACTCTCCTCAGCTGGCTGATCATCTTCTGTGACCCTTACCCACTATATTTTTGCCACATGAGTTCTGCTCAGGGGTAATCTGCCCTATGCCAAAAGCCAAAAAATAGCATCTGTAGATTATTCTCACTCCATGTTCCTATATAATTGCGCCAAGTTTAATTGGTCTCTATCCCTGAGAAATAAAAGCATATGTACATACAGGCATACACAGGTACAAGCACACACATATAAAGACACACAAATGTATGGAAGAATGTTCTTAGCTGCTTTATTCATAATATCCCAAACTTGAAAAAGCTCCTGGGATCTGTCTATAGAATAGATAAGCGTTGGCACTTTCTTTTATTTATTTATTTTTGCAGTACTGGGGATGGAACCCAGGGGCATTCTACCTCCCAGCTACATCCCCAGCATGATTTTATTCTTTTATTTTGAAACAGGGTCTCACTAAGTTGCAGAGGGGCTCACTAAGTTGCTGAGGTTGGCCATGAACCTGTGATCCTCCTGTCTCAGCCTCCCAAGTACTTGGATGACAAGCATGCACCACCATGCCCGGCTGGCACATTCTTTTAATGGAATACTGCTTCCTAACAAAAAAGAATTGTGAATACACACAACATAGACTAATATAAAAATATTATGCAGGGTGAAAAAGCCAGATACAAAGAGTACATATTTATACATAGTGGGGAAAAAATCCATGGTAGAGGTTTGGGAATATAGGTCAGTGGTAGAGAGCTTGCCTATCATGCTTGAGGCCCTGGGGTTGATCCCAGCACATGGATGGATGGATGGAAAGAAGGGAAGGAGGGAGGGGAAAAATCCATGGTTAGGAACAAAGAGTAGATACAGTGGTTTTACCTCTGGGAATAGAGGAGTGGAGAGTTGGCCAGGATTTTCTGGGAAGCTATAAGAAATTTTCTCTGGAGCTAGTATTGTTCTATAAATTGACAGGTATTTGGGTTTTGTAGATACATGCATTTTTCAAACAGCCAATGTATACTTAAACTTTGTGTATTTCATTGTTTACAAATTTTACCTCAAAAGAAAGAAAAACAACAGATTTTTAATTTTAGTTGATGATATGCATGTTGATGTACTTAGGGACCTGGTATCTTCAATGTGTTTTGAAATGCATGCAAAAATAAGATTGATAGATGGGGAAAGAGATAGACAAACGGATTGGTATCTCGTAAAGCAAGTATAATAAAATAATGGTAGGAACTAGGTGTGGTTATTTGGATTTTCATTATGAAATTCTTACATAAAAATTTCGTAATAAAATGATAGAGGGAAAATGGTTTATTTATTTGTTTTTGTGGTACTGGGGATTGAACCCAGGAGGCTTCTACCTCCAAGCTACACCCCCAGCCCTTTTTTAATTTTTTGTTTTGAGACAGGGTCTGGCTAGATTGCTGAGAGTTACTAAATTGCTGAAGCTGGTCTTGAACCCATGATCCTCTGGTCTCAGCCTCCCAAGTACTGGGATTACAGACATGCACCACCACACCTGGCAGGAAAAGGGTTTGTACAGAAAAGTTTTCAAGGTCAAATGAATTTGGAGAATAATAGTTAATAAAATTTTAGTAAATTTCTAGCCAGGTACAGTGCCACATGCCTGTAATCCCAGTACTTGGGAGGCTGAGACAGGAGGATCACAGGTTCAAGGCCAGCCTCAACAACTTAGCAAGACTCTCAGCAACTTAGTGAGACCCTATTTCAAAATAAAAAATAAGAAAGGGCTGGGGATGGGTGAAGCTTGGAGGTAGAATGTCCCTAGGTTCAATCCCCAGTACCCCCAAAAAATTTTAAACTAAGTTTCTATCAAGAAAGATTTGTCAGGCACTAAGTATACTGATATGCATGCTGATGCTGATTTTATATATGTGTGTGTGTGTACTCCCTAACAGATTTTTTTTTTTTGCCATTAAAACCAAACTGAAGCCTGGCACAGTGGCACACGGCTATAATCCCAGTACTTGGGAGGTTGAGACAGGAGGATTGCAGGTTCAAAGCCAACCTCAGCAAGTTAGCAAGGCCTTCCTCAACTTAGCAAACCCTGTTTCAAAATAAAAAAAATAAGTCTGGGGGTGTAGCTCAGAGGTAGAATGCCCCTGGGTTCAATCCCTAGTACCAAAAAGCAAACAAAACCAAAAAACCAAACTGAAAGAGTAGAAGGAACTGACACAGAACTTCATGTTCTCTAGGAGCTGCCATTCACCTACCTCCAGTGGCTGCCCTGGACTTCAGCTCCAGTCCTCTAGCTCCTTCCTCTTGTCTGGGCATCTGAAAGTTCAGAGCTGCTTTAAATCAACACACGAGCCAGCAGGCCTTGCTAGTGAGCTTGGCGGCTCTGATTCCTTTTAGCAGCAGCAACACTGCCATCAATTCCTCATCATTTTTGTCAAATGAGAAAGATTTGGATTTGGGCCCCTCTTGTTTCCAAAAAGAAAATGGATTTCCTCAGACCTGGGCAAACTCATTGTTGCTGCTGATTTTAATTGGTGATTTAACCCTGAACATCTTGAGACTTTAAACCAGCGTTGATAGCCCAGATCTACAGGAAGCCAAATTGTCATAGTTTCCCATACTTGCCATGTGTTAAAAATGACATTTCAGATACCTTCCCATCTTGGTTTTTTAAAGTTTTGTTTGAGTTCACACTTAGTAGATAGTAATGGTGTGTGAGGTTATGTCGGCTGAGCACATTATCATTTCCTCCCCCGGAGGAGGAGGAATTGTGTTCCCCCCTCCCCCAGGCCCCAACAACTTTTGCTGTGTGTTGGGGACAGCTGGTACAGAACATTGTGGGACAAGATCTTCTGGCTATGTTCCTTCCTTCAATCCCTCTGTGTTCAAGAACCAGGATCCCCAGGGGTGACCTCACTGGGTAGCCACTTGCCTGGGGGTGAGGTACAGAGAGTCCACTGTGAGCTGCACAGGGAAGATCAAGTTCCACTGAGTCATCTGGCATGAGCTTATGAGGACAGGAATGTGCACCAGGACGCAGTGCCAGTGATGCTTCCCAAGGGGGCGTGGGCCAGCAGCACTAATTGGACACAGTTCCTTTTCCAGCCATTTGCTGTACATGTTCATCCCCTGGAGCCTGTGGAGAAACGAAGTTAGGAAACGCCGGCAGATTCCTCTGTTGGCCTCTGGTACAGAGCCATCAGGCTCGTTGAAGGGGTGGTAGTAGAGCCTGCTAACACTACCTGCTATCAAAAGGAAGTTTGAAGCCCGGAGCAGTGGTGCACACCTGTAATCTCAGCACTTGAGAGGCTGAGATAGGAGAAATGCAGGTCCAAGGCCAGCCTGGGCAACTAGCAAGACTTTTTTTCAAAATAATAAATAAAAAGAGCTGGGGGTGTAGCTCAAAGGTAGAATGCTCCTGGGTTCAATCTCCAGTAAAAAAAAAAAAAAAAAAAAAAAAAAAAAAAAAAAAAAAAAAAAAAAAAAAAAAAAAAAAAAAAAAAAAAAAAAAAAAAAAAAAAAAAAAAAAAAAAAAAAAAAAAAAAAAAAAGAAGAAGAAAGAAGAAGAAGGAGAAGGAAAGGAAGTTTATGTTGGGAACACATCATGTCCTCATTTCTTACCCCCCTTCAGTGGCCCCTTTCACAGCCAAACACCAGCCAGAGGGCAAAAGGCTCCCTTGGTCAATGAGGCACGTAACGTAACACTCACACTTCCCACGAGCTTGGCAGTGGTGTACTGTGGCCTTTTGAAACACAAAGCCAATGATTACAGAGACGCCCTCAAAACAAATAGTTTTACAGCCAGAATATGTTCATTCCAAGTGATTTTTCCCCTAAAAATTTCTAAAATACCAGGGAACATTGCTGTACACTCCTAAAGGGAAACCAGATACACACCTTTCTATGGTCAAGGTTCTTCATTAAAAAGCAAATGCATATGAGATTGTGCTTTGGCTGAAACCTCTTCTGCTCCTGCCCTCTCATGCTGATAAACACTATTAGCAGAAAGCAACTCAAACAAAACTTGCTCCTTCACATGATGCACAGAGCTGGAGCAGACGCAAGATGCCAGTAAATGAGGGTGGCCACACACATTTCTGCTTTGTTTCTTCCGTGGCTCATATCCAAAGCACTGTGTCATGCTATTTCAGAGTCCCCAATACCCTGACAACCATTGCCCATGCATGTCAGATTTTCAAAATGCCAGAGCAATGATTCTATCAAAGATAATAAGAGGTCAATATGTTCAAACTACTGATAATGCATCCTCAGACTTCAAGTAAAGGCTGATTTTGCCCTGGTTTCTTGCTGAGTCCAGTCCTGTTTTCTTTTTCATCTAGGACTAGTCATTCCAGTGGTTGGGACTTCTTTCTTCATTCCACAGGGGCTTCCTTTCTCTTATTCTTCCTCCTCTTTCTCCTTTTCCTCCTCCTCCTCCTCTTCCTCCTCCTCCTCCTTCTCTCACTCTTGCTCTCTCTCCCATTTCCCTTTCTATAATAACAGTGCTCAGATGAATGGATTACAAAATATGGGATATACAAGCTGGGCATGGTGGTGCACACTTGTAATCCCAGTACTTGGGAGGCTGAGACCGGAGGATCCGGGTTCGCAGCCAGCCTCAGCTACTTAGTGAGGCCTCCGCAACTTAGTGAGACCCTGTTTCAAAATAAAGAATAAAAATAGGGCTGGGGGTGTGGCCCGGAGATAGAATGCCCCTGGGTTCAATCCCCAGCACTGCAAAAAAAAAAAAAAGGGATATACACACAATGGAATTCTACTCAGCAATAAAGAACAAAATTATGTTATTTGCAGGAAAATGGATGGACCTGGAGAACATTGTTAAGTGAGAGTAGACAATGAAGGGTCATATATTTTCACTCATATGTGGAAGCTAGGGAGTAACTGGGATACAAGAGGGACTTTAGATAATGGAAGAGAAACCCCAGTGGAGCCATGGAGGGGGGTAGGAGAGGGTGATGGTGGTGGAGGAAGAATTAATGAAGAAAACACTTCTATTGATGTTATGTACTCATGTGAAATTACCAATGCCACTCTCAGTATCAGGTATGGGGAAGAGGAGGGAGTGGGGAGGGAGCCGGGGAAGCTCACCAAGTGCTGTGTGCATGTATGTCCCTATCACTCTGAACTACATAATGACGTGAGGTTATAATACACCAATAAAAGCATATAAAAATGGAAAAAATAACAGTGCTCATTTACTAAGCTTAATCTGTACTTACAAGCCAGGCTTGCCCTACTTTATACTACAAGTTAGGTAGTTATCCTTATTTATTTATTTTTTTTTTGGCGGTACTAGGGATTGAACCCAGTGAATTCTACCTCTGAGCTACACCCCCAGCCCTATTTTTTATTCTTTATTTTGAAACAGGGTCTCACTAAGTTGCAGAGGGCCTCACTAAGCAGCTGAGGCTGGCAGCGAACCTGTGATCTTCCTGTCTCGGCCTCCCAAGTACTGGGATTACAAGCGTGCGCCACCACGCCCAGCTAGTTATCCTTATTTTTAAAGTTAGGACAGTGAGACTCAGAGAAAAGAGTCATTTTCCCAGGGGCACCGTGCCTGTAAGCTGGAGAGTAGGATTTGGACCCACATCTGGGTTCTTACGGGTACATCATACTTGCTCTGGCTCCTCCTGGGGTTTCTCTTTCCCTCTTGGAAATTAATCTCATTCTTCATCAATTACTCTCATTCCATTCGTTCATTACTGTTTTCAACTATCAAATTCAG
The DNA here is from genome assembly GCA_004027185.1 of Glis glis. Lineage (NCBI taxonomy): Eukaryota > Metazoa > Chordata > Mammalia > Rodentia > Gliridae > Glis > Glis glis. The sequence goes on from PVJS01023926.1 coordinate 9,314, forward strand.
TGTCTAATCTACAAATTAAACAGGAAGACGTGCCTAGCTCACTTCCCAGACAGAGGCTTTTCCTTTGAACCTGTTATTTTCCCACTGATCAATCTCCCGAGGCCTTTTGGTTCCCATGGACAGGCACGTACACTGTGCACACACAGTCCACTATGGACTGCAGAGTCCATTTCATTCCCAAATAGCACAAAGCTAGCTGGCAACTTGAACAGAGCAGACTGGGATATTTAAAGGAATAATAACCACTTCTATTTCATAAATCATACTGAAAAATGCTTTGGGTCACTGAAGTTATTATAAAACCTATCCTCAGTCATCCAAGACACACACACACACACACACACACACACACACACACACATACCACATCAAAAAGAATGAGAAGGCAATCAACTACATAGAAGTACTACACACTGTAACTTTGATCAAACATTATACACCATAACATAGGCCAAACATTCTACACTGTAGACACCTGCCATTTTTTTAGTGTTCTGAAGTTCCTTCTAAGAAATTCTATTTGTTACAAACCAATGTCCCTGATGATTCTCTCCCAGGTACCAGCTCGGGATGTACCGCCCTGCTCTCAGACAACTCCGGCAGTCAAAAAGAACAAGTGGTTCTGGAGCTTGGGCTTTGCTTTAAAGCTGGGCTTTTGTCACACTATTTTTCTGGCGGCAGGCTTATTTCTAATCAACGAGGACTCCTCTCTACCCGGATACCAGAATTGTTGGTGAGAAATCCCTGACCTCATTTTCTTAGCCTAAAATTACCCAATATATTGGAAGCCTTGATAATCATGAAGTTGCATAGAAGGAATTTTCCAGCAGGATACAGAGATGGCCTTTTGGGTATTCTTTGCTCATCTAGAAAGATCATGCCCACCTGAGTTATTGCTGTTACATATCAAAAGAAAACGAAACGCCAAGAGAGTTCTAGTTGGAAGGATACTAACAGATCCAAAACGTGAACTAATTTATGGAGAAGCGTGGTACCTGTGGACAGTGAAGAGAGGTGAGCAGCGGCTTTGTGCTTATGTCAGGGACCACCTCCATCTTCTCCCAGACCACATTGTTAGATTATGGGATGGCTGTGCTGAAGGGCTCAGTATGAAAATTTTTGTGTATGCTTCTGCCTAAGGCTAGGTTTTATGGACATTAGACAAACCCAGAATACAACTTTTAGGTTATTAACACCTTTTCAGGGAGGTTTTTCTGTAGTCTGGTGTGGGAAGTAGGAATTCTATGGACGGTTCTCCAGGCTCTCCTAAAGCAAATTCATTCAACGCATTTGAGACTGTGCCTTGAGCACTAGGTCAGACACCGCGTGGGGAACAATAATGATTCAGAAAGTCTAATAGAGGAACTAGACACATTTTACAACCAGCTCATTACAATCCTGTTGCTACGGCTTCTGACTCCTGATTTGGGCTTAATCAGTAAGTTTTCTCTCAGGTTCTTTCATGAAGTCTCAATTAACAAATTGAATTAATAGGACTTTTGGTCAATCAAAATTTTTAGTTTAATTAGGGCTTCTTCAGCAAATGTTTTCTAAACAGAAGTCTCTCTAAAATACCTATTTTCTGCTTCTGGAAAGAGCAGAGTGAAAGTATTTATTACCTTGATGAACTACATTCCTGGAAGAAATCTTTTTTCTTTTTTTTGGTGCCAGGAATGAACCCAGGGGCATTCTACTTTTATTTTGAAACAGGGTCTCACTAAGTTGCTGAGACTGGCCTAGAACCTGCAATTCTTCTGTCTCAGCCTCCCAAGTACTGGGATTACAGGCATGTGCCACCACACCCTACTCCATGTTTTTTTTTTTTTTTTGCGGTACTGGGGATTGAACCGGGGGCATTCTACCTCCGAGCTACACCCCCAGCCCTATTTTTTATTCTTTATTTTGAAACAGGGTCCCACTAAGTTGTGGAGGGCCTCACTAAGTAGCCGAGGCCGGCCGCGAACCTGGATCCTCCGGTCTCAGCCTCCCAAGTACAAGGATTACAAGTGTGCGCCACCACGCCCAGTTTGGGACTCCATGTTTTTAAGGAGGCAATATTTTCCATAATAGTCAGATTTTTTTTTGGTGTGTTTTCTTCCTTTCCCTAAAATTGAAAGAATCTAAGTCAGTACAGTACTCCTTGATTGAGCCCTACTTTACTGTCCTTTGCAGTAGGGCAGATTGTAAGCTTTCATGAAGGCAGTCATCTTTTTCTGCTTTGTTTACCACAGTTCCCAGAGTGAACACATAAACCTTTACTGAAAAGCGAGTAGAGGGCGGGGAGGAGAACGTGAGCGTATGAATGACTGAACAAATGAAGGGTTAGCCTTGAAACACGTGTGGGCAACTCCAAACTTGGGCATCCCTATGGTCAGACAATTTTCATTCCTTTATTAACCAACTTTAAGCATGGTGCCGATGATTATGTTACAAAATTCCAAAGGCCTATGAAGCAAACTAACACAAAGGTTAAGAATCAAGGATTATGGGCGAAAATAGGATTAAAGGAAAGAAAAATCATTATGACCACTTCTCCCTGCAAAAGAAAAAAAAAAACATCCAACCACCAACACCCAGCGAGGGGCTGTTTACAAGTGCTCTACAGTTAGCCCCAGAGGATGCTCCAAGCTGCTGGCAAAAGGGTCATGCTGGTGCTAGGCAGTACTCAGGGCTCTGTTATGTCACATTATGTCATCTCAGAGTTGTTTTTTCTTTTCTAAATTCCCTGGTCAGATTTTAAATTCATCACTTTAAAAGAAAAAAACCACAAACCACAAAAGAATGCCTACTTCTCACTATCAATCAGCCTGGCATGAGAAAGCCGGGTATAAACCAGGCGTGGTGGCGCACGCTTGTAATCCCAGTACTTGGGAGGCTGAGACAGGAGGATCCAGATTCACCTCCAGCCTCAGCTACTTAGTGAGGCCCTCTGCAACTTAGTGAGACCTTGCTTCAAAACATAGAATAAAAAAATAGGGCTGGGGGTGTAGAACGGAGGTAGAATGCCTTTGGGTTCAAACCCAGTACCGCAAAAAAAAAAAAAAAGCAGCCTGGTATAACTGGGGCATCACAGAGCCAGGAAGTGGTACCAGGTTGCCATCCATCACAATACAGACCTTTATCACCCATTCAGGGACAGTCCACAGAGGCCCAGTGAGAGTGGAGATCCGATCCATCAGAATGATGGACAGCTTCTGAGAAAGGAAATAGACATCGATTTAGAGTTGACCTAAACTTATTTTTGTGAAACAAAGGCTAATATAAAAAATTAAAACAAAGAAATGGGGGCAAAAAGAAAAACAGAAAGAGAGGCCCAGGCATGGTGGCGCACATTTATAATCCCAGGACATGGGAGGCTGAGACAGGAGGATTGCAGGTTCACAGCCATCCTCATTAACTTAATGAGGCCCTCAGCAACCTAGTGAGACCCTGTTTTAAACTAAGAAATAAAATAGGGCTGGGGATGTAGGTCAGAGATAGAATGCCCCTGGGTTCAATCCCCAGTATCACAAAAAATAAATAAAAATGAGGCCGGGTGTGGTGGCGCACGCTTGTAATCCCAGTACTTTGGGAGGCAGAGACCGGAGAATCCGGGTTCGCGGCCAGCCTCAGCTTGTGCACGTGCGCGCGTGCGCACGTTCTCTCTCTCTCCCTGTCTCTCTCTCTCCCTGTCTCTCTCTCTCTCCCTGTCTCTCTCTCTCTCTCTACTTAATGAGGCCCTCTGCAACTTCGTGAGACCCGGTTTCAAAATAAAGTATAAAAAAAATAAATAAATAAATAAAAATGAGAGAGAGGGAGAGAGAGAGAGAGAGAGAGAGAGAGAGAGAGAGAGAGAGAGAACACATGCATAACTTAACATTCTGTACAGTTGTCAGGGATGGACAATAAATTAAACTCAGCTTTCCAAATACCAAAGCAAAAAAGAAAACAAAATCAATATAAAAGTTTATGTCATGGGAGCTCCAACTGCCCACAAAACACTCTGATGTCATCTTAAGATAGAAATGATATTGCCAGAGGCTGCCATAGATTGGGGCTCGCAGAGCTAATAGGCCTGAACCCCACTCCATGGGAGGCTCCCTCCGAGGACAGGACTCACCTTTGTTTGACATACGTTGGTGTCCTTCAACCTTATACTCATGGCTTCCACCACAGTTATACGTTTTGGGGGGATCCATCTCCAACTTGAGCTCTTGAGAGGTTCTACTTTTTCCTTGATGAAGTTATTTCAAGAACACACATTTTTCATAAGTGGTATGTCCCCAGCTGTAGATTTTCACTAGACAGTTGGTATAGGTGCATCCTAGGTCCTCCATAAGTCCACATTAAAGACTTTGACAAGCAAGATGTGGTGGTGCATGCCTGTAATCCCAATACTTGGGAGGCTGAGACCGGAGGATCCGGGTTCGCGGCCAGCCTCAGCTACTTAGTGAGGCCTCTGCAACTTAGTGAGACCCTGTTTCAAAAAAATAAAGAATAAAAAAAAATAGGGCTGGGGGTGTAGCTCGGAGGTAGAATGCCCCTGGGTTCAATCCCCAGTACTGCCAACAAAAAAAAAAAAAAAAGAAAGAAAAGAAAAAAGGTACCTGAACGTGTCCCCTCCGGCTTCCATGCCAGCATTACCCTCTCCTGTTCTTCTGGACGTCTGCTGTGTTGAGAGTTGGAAGTCATCCAACCAGACTCTGATAGCCATTTTGAGTTCTTCATCAGTTGGTAGGGCACAACTTTGTGGACTCAGCCATTAAGAAAATACTATAGATAACTGCTTATTCACAGTCTCCCAAATTTATTTGACCATGAAATAATTTGGTCAAAAATAATTTGACCTTGTGCCACCAAGGACTTTGGGTTTTAGCTTCTACATGTAAAGAGCTTGGGAGTCATTATTCCCATCCCTCTAGTAAGAAAAAGTTGGACCAATGAAAAGGAACTTTTCTTGGATTCATCACAGAACTGAGGTCACAGGTCTAACCATCACCTCCAATTCTGGAGAGACAGGTACATCTAGAGTCAGGTGGTCAAGATCTGCTTAGGGGAGCAGAAGCCATAAATTGGTAGGAATAGCTACATGGTAATGGATGGATTGCTGGAGGAAGAGTATAGAGGAGTATTAGAGTGAGAAATTCCTGGGGGCCCCTCCCCCTCCTCTAATCCCTTCCAACCTTCCCATCTAATTAAAGGGGAAAAAACTGTCCAGAGGAGCCAAGGCTCCAAGAACATAGATTAGAAATACTGCAATCAGGAAAGGAGTAGGGGATGGTCAAGTCTGAACACAACTCGGGTCAGTGCAAGACTGAGATTAGAAGCCAGGCGTGATGGTGCACACTTGTACTTGGGAGGCTGAGACTGGAGGATCCGGGTTCGCGGCCAGCCTCAGCTACTTAGTGAGGCCCTCTGCAACTTAGTGAGACCCTGTTTCAAAAGATAAAAAACAAAAAATCGGCTGGGGGTATAGCTCCGAGGTAGAATGCCCCTGGGTTCAATCCCCAGTACCGCAAAAAAAAAAAAAAAAAAAAAAGACTGAGATTAGAGAACATTCCTTTACCCAACATTTTACCACAACAGTCAACATAGTCCAGTATGAAAAACAATGAAGTAAAGCTAAAAAAAAAAAAAAGCTGCGAGACACACACTGTCTCTAGGGAGGACTACTTAAGGAAGCCCAAAGTCAAGAGGGCGAGCCAAAAAGTACATTAGAGGAATGTAGAGTAAATACATTCCTCTATAGTAATCTATCCCATCTATAGTAAAGCAAACATTATTCCCATACTGATTAACAAATACACTAAAGGCCCACTGACCTCAATTCCTATTTCCCAAAGCAGTATGCCCATCTTTCAACAAACAAATTACAAGGCATGCAAAAAACACTCTGAAGATACCAAGCAAGAACCAGAATGAGACTCAGACATGACAAGGATGTTGAAATGACCAGAGAAGCTAAAATACATATAATTATCATTAAGGGTTTTAATGGACAAAGTAGACAACATGCAAGAAAACATGAGTAATTTAAGCAGAGAGACTAAAAGTTTAAGAGCCAAAGGAATGATAGGAATTGTAAGCATCATAATAGAAATGAATAATGCCTTTGATGGACTCATCAGAACAGACAAGGCCGAAGGGCTGGGGAGCTTGAGGAGAAGTCAACAGAAACCTCCCACATTGAAATATGAAAAGACAAAAAGAATGGGAAAACAACACCCAAGTGCTGTGGGACAAGTTCAGAATATGTAACATAAGGAAAGAGGAACTAAAGAAATATTTGACTTGGGAGGCTGAGGCAGGAGGATAGCAGGTTCAGGGCCAGCCTCAGCGGCCTAGTAAGGCTCTCAGCAATGTAGTGAGACCATGTCCAAATAAAAAATAAAATAGGGCTGGGGTGTAGCTTAGAGGTAGAAGGCCCCTGGATTTAATCACTAGCACTACACACAAAATTAAAAAAAAATGAAAGTAAAATATTTGAATAATGGTTGACAACTTCCCACAATTAAACAGACACCAAACTATAAGTCCAGGTACCTCAGAGAACAGCAAAAGTAGCCACACCTACACATATCATATTCACACTGCAGAAATCAAAGACAAAGAGAAAATTTGAAAAAAGCCAGAGAAAGGAAACTCATTACTTACAGAGGAATAAGGATCAAATACCAGGGATGCAAGAAGTGGAGTGAAACCTTTAAAACACTGAAAGAAACAAAACAACCCCCTCCCCAGCAACCTAGAATTCTATATCCAGCAAAGTTATCCTTCAAAAGCAAAGGGGAAATTAATATTTTCTCAAACAAAAACTGAAGGAATTTATCACCAGCAAAACTGCTCTGGAAAAATGAGAATTTCTTTAGGTAGGATGAAAAGGATGCAGGTTAAAAGCTTGAAGTTACATAAAGAAGAGCATAAGAGAATAGATGAAGATAAACAAAGTCATTTATTCCTCTTATTCTTTTTTTTTTTTTGTGGTACCTGGGATTGAACCCAGGGGCGTTCTACCTCCGTGCTACACCCCTGGCCCTATTTTTTATACTTTATTTTGAAACCGGGTCTCACGAAGTTGCGGAGGGCCTCACTAAGTAGAGAGAGAGAGAGAGAGAGAGAGCGAGCGAGCGAGCTGAGGCTGGCGGCGAACCCGGATCCTCCGGTCTCTGCTTCCCAAAGTACAGGGATTACAAGAGTGCGCCACCACGCCCGGCCCCTTATTCTTAATTGACCTAAAAGACAAGTGCTCTTTTAAAGTAGTAACAGTAACAGTGTGGTAGGTGGTTAGGGTATATGGTTAAGTGAAATGAATAGCCGCATTGTTATAATTGAGAAGTGAAATGAATAACAGCATTGTTATAATTGGGAGTATGTTGTTAAAAGGCACCTGCACTACACTGGAAGATAAGCTTTGGTTAGGTGAAAGTGTCTATTGTAAACTCATTTTTTTTCATTTGTTTCTTGAAATGGGGTGTTGCTGTGTTGCCCAGGCTCGTCTTGAACTCCTGGGCTCCTGATCCTCCTGCCTCAGCACAGCCTCCCCAGTTGCTGGGACAATAGGTGTGTGCACCTGCCTTAAAAACTGAAAACAAAACAAAACAAAACAAAAAAAAAAGAGCCAGGCACAGTGGTGTATGCCTATAATCTCAGTCCTTTGGAGGCTGGAACAGGAAGATCACAGGTTCAAGGCCAGCCTGGGCAACTTAGTGAGACTTTCAGCAACTTAGCAAAACCCTGTTTCAAAACAAAAAATAAGAAGGGCTGGGGCTGTAGCTCAGAGGTAGAATGCCCCTGGGTTCAATCCCCAGTACCAGTAAATAAATAAAAGAATTATACTTGGCATACAAAGAAAATAAGTAATTTTGCTCAAAACTACAGGAAGGCAGAAAAAGGGTGGAAAATTGTAACAAATAGAATAGGGTTATAAATGTGGTTGGTTTGATATTCATTGAGTTATATCCATTATCACTTTAAATTTGAAAGATCTGTCTGATGACAGGGATCATGAAATTTCCATCTAACTTGCATTTTGAACTAGGAGACAGGTGCTGATAAACTGAATATTAAGGTGCTGATAAACAGAAAATTAAGTCAACAGTTTTGACTTGTTCCAAGTAAGGTTTCTGATCACAGGGAGAAAAAGAAAGGATATTAATCTACAGTAATTTAAGCATATCATGTTTCCTAGTTAATTCGAAGCCTGGTTGACGAGCTGGGGATGTAGTAGAGCGCTGGCCAACTACGTGCCAGGGCCCGAGTTCAGTCCCCAGCCCTGCAAAAGAAACCCCAAAGACGACACCTGGTCAACTTTTTGTATAATTGTGGTCAAATTAAGGCTGGCATGCCATCTCATTTTATGTGGTACTTATCAAGTTTATGAATTGTTTACCAAACTGATCAATTTTGGTATGTGCTTTGGATACCAATAAAACATTTAACAATTAGGAAACTGACAAAATTCTCACAACTTATGGTGTGAACTTTCTGCTACTCAGTCCATAGTTGAGTCATCCTACTTCATTTTACCACCACGGGCTCCTACTGCACAATCTCCAAGGCTCGGCACTGGTGGGAGAGGGTGGGAACCTGGACTCCAATCAAATTTTCACTTCACCAGCTGCACACCCCTGGGCAAGTTATTTAATACATCTGGGTCGCTTTGGTTGGTTTATCTGTAAAATGGGGATAAAAATTACACCTTGTGGTTGTGTGAGGGTTACCAAGCCAATATATGTAAAGTGCTTAACTTGTAAAATTAGTAAAATAAATTATTGTCTAGGGCTTTAGCTTACCAAACTAAACGACAAAAAAAGTGCATGTGCTTACTCAGGCAGCTGTTATCGAGGGTATTCCAACTCTGCAGAGTACAGCGAGGTCTGCCTTCCCTGGGGTCTGCAGACTAGAAGAGCCACAAGAGACCTCAACTTAAGGACATGAAGAAAAATCAGCGAGGGAATTTCTTGGTACACGTGTGTGAAATGCAAACTCACAAGTAATTATTTCAACTTCCTTGTGGGGGGAAATCCTATTTTTAGCATGTGCCAATGATTCATTTTTTACTTAACTTACTTTTCCTTTCAGTATGGAGTTAAAGTTTGCGAAAGCTCTAACAGTTAAACACAGACCTATCCTGATTTTGCTGTTGGCCTTAAGAGCACACCATGGCCCCTGACACACAGGCGCAAAGCTCCTTGTAGGACAGCTTCCCTGGCCTCACATCTCGAGCCCCCTGAACACATCCTTCAACAATGACAGGTTTCCAGTATCAGCACCTTCCTTTGTTCACATCGGAAATAATCATCTTAATTTTTTTTTTTTTTGTGGTGGCACATCCTTCAACAATGACAGGCTTCCAGTATTAGCACCTTCCTTTGTTCACATCGGAAATAATCATCTTAAAAATTTTTTTTTGTGGTGGTAATGGGAACTGAACCCAGGGGCATTCTACCTCAGAGCTACACCCCCAGCCCTATTTTATTTTTTATTTGGAAACAGGGTCTCACTAGGTTGCTGAGGCTGGCTGGCCTTGAACCTGCAATCCTCCTGTCTCAGCCTTCCAAGTGAGGGATTACAGGAGTGCGCTGCCTCTCCCAGATCATCATCATCTTTTTAAAGGGCTCTTTTTATTACCACTGATTTCCAAAGTACTTTTGCTGTGTTTCTCACTTTCATTTTACTTTTGCTTTCCATCTAAACTGGAGAAGCTACATCAGTTCCAGTTACAGGACAAGAATAAGTAAGTGACTTGACTGAGAATTAGAGAATCCAAAATTGTCAAGCAAACAATGGCTTACAGTTTGAATTGAACTCTTCTGTAATTCTTTTAATATATTGGGAATAATACAATCTGTAGAGGTTACTGAAGAATACATTTTAAAGACACTTGAGGGAAAAAAAACCACATGATTACCAAAGGACCTGTGTCAAACTCAGTGAAGAAATCCTGAAACTCGGTTTTCGATATTGCTTTAGCGACTTCATTTATGACTTGTAAAGAATGTGGACACACTAGCAAGAAGAGCCATTTATTTTAATTATCGGTTTTTATTAAAAAGTGCATTTTGATTAATTTATGATCTAGGTAAGCTGTAAGATATCAGTATACTCTCTGGAATAATAACTTTACAAAGATTTAAAACAAACAAAATTTTAAAAGCCTTTTTATTTCCTTCACCATTATTGTTTTTACAATACAAATATCACCTTGTGAATACACAAAAAACCCTACAGAAGATAATTCTGCTTGCTGCACGTAAAATACAGAATGGATATATATATATACTTCTTCATTCTTAAAAAACTATTTTGTTCTCCACATTGGCAAGTATAGAATACTTCCCCAAACATACATATGTTAGGAGTAAAACTTAGAGTTCCATGCAGTTTCTGCACAAATATATTTTAAAGAAATAGATCTCTTTTTGTTGTTGTTGTTCACCAACAAAACTGTCATGAGAGTATGGATAACTAATTTGTAGCTTTCAAGTTTTAGATAAGTGATCATTTTCAAAACTCTCTTTAAAAAAAGATATTCATGGCTGTTTTCATTGAGTAGTTAAAATGGAACTACCAAATAGACAATAAAATAATTTAAGGGTATATGTCATCGCCACCTACTCACAATATGTGAACGGGTTGACTCTCTAATTAACATCCCCATTCTTTAATTCAAAGCAATTTTAAAACCATAAGCAGTCTTCTGATTTAATTCAGCTATAAATGCAAAATTTAGTAGTGTATACATACATTTATATTTTCATGGAATACTTTATTTAAATAAAAACATTTAAGATTGCCTACTGACCATACAATCAAGACAAGAAAGGCACTAGAAACATAGACAAATTTCTCTCCCAAGAAGCAGTTTTAAATTTTAACTCTCTTCTCTCTGACATGTAAAAATCTTTAAATTTGGTTTTCGTAACATCATTTTGAAAAATAAAGTTAGGAAATACTTAGAAAATCACTTTATAACAGAATCTTTTTTTTTGCACTTTTTGACACACCGTCTCTGCTGATTTTACAAAACCCAAAGTTATCAAACATCTCTGTGTCAGTCATTTTTATTTGAATAGCGGTGCAACAGGTAGAAAGATTACAGAATCGAACCCCATTCAGGTACTTAGAAACCTTCATAGAGACATTTGCTAGAAAATGGCTTACAGCCCAATCTTTGGGGCAAGAGATATGAAAAGTATGTTTTCCCAAGAAAATAATACGCTTTATTTCCAGATGTGACTGGAAAGACCAGAACTTATGATATAAAAGCTTACATTTATGCTGTTGCATCATATATAAAGGAACATGGTGGTTGTGGGTTATGTAAATCCCAAACTTATGAACAGGAAATGTGTACAGTGCATGATAGTTTAAATTTTCTTTATTGTTGTCCCACGCAGGTCCTTTGGAGAGAAAAAAAGATCACAGTGCTGACCAGGTAACTCAATAGGTTAAGTCAAGGTAACTGCTGAAAGATAATAGGATTAGGGAGGTGTTTGTTTTATGGCATCTTCTCTCGTGGAGTTCTTAGCACTTCGGACAGTTCCTGTTTCCCCCCTTTCCAGCTGTTATGTGTCGTTCACCAACCGGCTGTATTTAACTGGCCTACTGAGGTGGACTACTGGCCAGGGGAAGGGCCAATGGTAAGATCGAGGTACAATTCCTTGGACATTTTTTTCAAAGTACTGAAATGGCCTGTACCACCACACCCTGGCCAGGAGGTTCATCTGCGAAGCTTCCTTTAGCACCTATGATAACAAAGAAACATACACATTTTTTCACAATTTGTCCCTATAAAAGTTCAAATACGTCCCATGTTAAAATTTGCAAAGGCCCTCAGACCTGCCCGGTGGCCACCTACGTATCTCGGCCTCATTCTCGGCTCACCATCCTCTACTCTTCACACAGCTGCAAACTGGGCCCCACTCCAGCAAAAAACCAAGCAACCCCAAATCCTGCAGGGCAAGGAAAGCTGGTGGCTCGCTTGTCTCTTGCCTCTCAATAAATAACAGTTTTCTTTATTCACTGTCCTATGCTAAAAATGGAAAGACTTCATAACATGTTAAATATTAAACTGGTGATGGGTCCCGGGTAACAAGAAGTGGGTAGATACAGGATTAGAAAATATTTTTCATAGACAAGGGGAGTGTGATAATTGTTTTGGAAGGAAGCAATCTCCTGTATCATTACATTAATACACATTTTCATCTTGATTCTGAAGAGGATCAAGGCCACAAAGACAACACAATCTTAGCTGACTCCCTCTTAAGAAAGTGAAACTTTTTGCCAGGCATGATGGTGTAAGCCTGTTAGTTCCAGCTACTTGATAATCTGAGGCTTGAGCCCAGGAGTTCAAGGCCAGCTTGGGCAGCATAGCAAGACCTCATCTCAATCCAGCAAAAAAGGAGAAACTTAAGACACCTGTGGATTCTTTGCATTTCTGCCCCACTCCCCCAATACCTGCCCAAGCTAGCAGCACCAAGCCAGGAGTGAGTGACAGGAGCTAACATCAAATGGGAGAAACACTTACTTGCTGATTTGCCATGGTGTGGTACCACCAGAAGAGTCTCGTGGTGATGTAATATGCTACCACCACGTCCACAGTGTAGTGGTCATGCGCTAAGAGAATACAGAAGATCCCAACGACGCTGAGAAGCCAGCAAATCCAGTGGTACCACCAGAGTCGTCGAGGGGAATCTGAAAAGCGGAGAAATCCACAATCGTCCCATTATTCAAATAACACTAAGCACACCCAACCAAACCTCTACTATAGTACTTCTGGGTCTAATTACCTTAGGTCTTCCTTCTGAAAACAGACCTCTTGGGCTAGAAACCTAAAGGATTTCATTTAGCTGTAACCAAGGTTAGAATGGAAACAGCTCTTTATATAGTGATTTTACTAGTGATTCATATTTGGTTATTACTTGATTCATGTAATGAAAAATGTAGTTTAAAAGACAAGTCTAATAAAAAAGGATATCATGCTCCTCTATTTAAAAATGCTGTCCATTGGCATTTAAATAAACTTATCTGTAGCTAATTTGAAGTTAATGCTCTATACAAAAATTAGTATGTATTGATCCATAAGTCCTTGTACAGGGAGTAAGCAATTATAATTGAGACAACTGTCTTATCTGATTTCTATGTTCTGCAAATATAATCCGAAAGTCTTAGAGATTTCTATTTCTCAATACAAATAAAAGAAGAATCAAATGCCTGGGAATTTTAGTTCAAATTCTTTCCCAAAGGTAGAACTATGTCAGAAAGATACTTGTCTCTAGTCAGATGGAGAGTCTCCAGAGGGAAACGTCAAAGTATCTAAGACTACATGCTTGTCTCGCGATCTGCGCTCTCCGTGGGTAGGAATTCAGAGGGTCTGGAATTTTAGGCAAAAAATTTGAATGGATCTACCTTCCCTACACCAGGGGAGAAGGTTGAGCCTTTTTTTTTTTTGGCAGTACTGGGGATTGAACCCAGGGGCATTCAACCTCTGAGCTACACCCCCAGCTCTATTTTTTATTCTTTATTTTGAAACAGGGTCTCACTAAGTTGTGGAGGGCCCTCACTAAGTAGCTGAGGCTGGCCGCGAACCTGCGATCCTTCTGTCTCAGCCTCCCAAGTACTGGGATTATAAGTGTGTGCCACCATGCCTGACCCCGGTTGAGACTTTTATTGGATTCTGAAGAGGTCCAAGCATTAGTCATTCACTCAACCAGTATTCACTGAGCATCTGCTGCATGCCAGGGACGGGCACTGCTCTAGGTATTAGGGTCAATGAACAGAGCAGGCAAAGGGCCTGCCCTCCTGGGAGACACGTCCTAGGAGGGAAGAGAGATCAAAGACTAATTATAATAAATATGTTGTATATTATAATAGAACGTATTAAAGGCTACAGGAAAATTTAAAAAGGTAATAGGATAAGGGGGATCCAAAGTAAAAGGAATGACAGAGGTTTGCAATTTTAAAGGGATGGTTAGGGCAGGAATGTATTTCAGTAATATACCTGTTACCTTAACAATACCATTCATTCTCTGTGAAACTCTATTAGTGTTCAGGTATACCATCTGTTTTAATTTAATTTTCATACTCTCTTGCTCCCTTTCTCTCTCAGTACCCTCTGCTTCTCTCCATCCCCGATGGCCACATGATAGTTCAGACTATCAACACCCTTTTTCCTTGATTATAGCAACAGCCAACCACCTAACTTTTCCTCTGAACTCCGGTCTCATCCCTCACAGTCCATCCTGTAAGCTGCGGCAAGAGTGGTTTCTTCCTCTCAGAGGACAAGGAAGATGACATTGGTTCACTGGTTCCAATCCCTTGATGGACACCCATCTCCACTGGATGGAAGTTCAGACTCTGTACTGTGGCCTGAGGAACCCTCCATGATCTGGTTCTGACGCACCTGTCCATTCTCATTTCTCATTATCACCCACATTCAAAATTCTATCCACATAAACTTCCAGAAAGTGCCACAATGCTCCCAATACACCTCCAGACTGCAACATGCAGCCCTTCTTGGGGAAACCACAGCAGTCGAATTTTCTTATGGTTTTTCGTGGAAACTGTCTGTATAATGCTCATTAAACTGCTTTTAAGAGCAAAATACTGAGTACCATAACTCCTTCCCTCCTTACCTACTTTCCTTTCTCTCTGTACTAGATATTGAACTCAGGTATACTTTACCACTGAGCTGCATCCCCAGCTGTTTTTAAAATTTTATTTTTGAGACAGAGTCTAAGTTGCCAAGGCTGGCCTCGACCTTGCAATCCTCCTGCCTCTGCCTCCTCAGTAGCTAGGATTACAGGCATGTGCCACTATGCCCAGCTTTGTTTCACAATAATGTGTGTGTGTGTGTGTGTGTGTGTGTGTGTGTGTGTATGTGTTGCAATATATGTATTTTAAATATATATGTGTATATATGCACATATATATATATATATATATATATATATATATATATATATATGTACTGGGGATTGAACCCAGGGGTATTATAACTCTGAGCTATACCCCCAGTCCCCTTTTTAAATTTTTTATTTTGAAACAGGGTCTTACTAAGTTGCTGAGAGTCTTGCTAAGTTGCTAAGGCTGGCCTTGAACCTGTGTCCAGTTTACAATAAAATATTTTGAGTCTTCCCTTCCCTTCCCTTCCCTTCCCTTCCCTTCCCTTCCCTTCCCTTGTACTGGAGATTTAACCCAGGGGCGTTCTACCTCTGAGCTACACCCCAGCCCTTTCTATTTTTAATTTTGAGACAATATCTCACTAGGTTGCTGAGAGTGTCACTTCATTGCTGAGGCTGTCCTTGAACCTTCGATCCTTCTGGCTCAGCCTCCCAAGTACTGGGATTACAGGCATGTGTCACCACGCCTGGCTTACATACATTTCTTAAAGAAAATTTCCCATACAGTGCTGGCCTCATCCCTGAGCCACGGCCTTTCTGAGGGCAGAGACATCCTCTGATCCGTCGCTGCGCCCTCAGCATGTGCACAGTGCCGAGTGCTTGAAGACGTGGCTGTGAGTGAACAATGGTCTTCCATCATCCTGTCAGGCCTGATGTTGGATGTGTGTGTCCTTAGGAGATTTCTTTCTGGCTCCTTAAGTGGCTGTATCACTGGCTCATAATACACCCCGTAGGCTCTTCTGGAAACTGCCTCAACCCCAGGACAAGACGCCCCCTCAATTAGCACAGTCAGAATCCTTTCCGTGCACACTTTCCTTGTGCCGCTGCACCCAGGCCTGTTGCTGAGGTGAGCCCGCACCCTCCTCAAGCCTCCTGTCTTGCTCCAGCAGACTTTCCGCAAAACCTAATTTTCCAAAGAACCAGTCACCAGGGGAAGTGGCAGGTGAGAAAACTATAAGGGAAGGCTGTTTTAGACTTACACTCTTTAATAAATAAGTAGGTGAGTGTTAGCATGACCGTGTGGCCGCTGTAGAGATAGTCTCCACACATGTTGTGAGAGCCAGTGATAGACAAGCCACCTCCAGCAATGAGCTTCATTATCCTCCGCAGCTGGGCTTCCCAGTCTCCAAAAAGCTGGCAGGAGAGCAGAAAACAAGATTATTAGCTCACACGGACATATGCTATGATCACCATTACATGTAGAATGAGGCTTTATTAAGATGCAAAATCCCCACCGTGAAGCAGCCGCTGGAAACAGTAGTTCCCTGCAGGGGAAGCACTGGCTTCAGAACCTTCCTTGATGTTAGCACTTTTTATAGCACATTCCATCTAATGTTTCCCCAATTTTTAAAAACTGTATCAGAGCCGGGCGTGGTGGCACACGCTTGTAATCCCAGTACTTTGGGAGGTGGAGACCGGAGGATCCGGGTTCACGGCCAGCCTTGGCTCTCTCTCTCTCTCTCTCTCTCTCTCTCTCTCTCTTTCCCTCTCTCTCTCTCTACCTAGTGAGGCCCTCCGCAACTTCGTGAGACCCGGTTTCAAAATAAAGTATAAAAAAATAGGGCCGGGGGTGTAGCGTGGAGGTAGAATGCCCCTGGGTTCAATCCCCGGTACCATGAAAAAAAAAATTATAAAAACTGTATCAGAGCAGAGCTTGGTGGTGCATACCTGTCATCCCAGTAGTTGGGAGTCTGAGACAGGAGGATTGCTGGTTCGAGGACAGCCTCAGCATTGTAGTGAGACTCTCAGCAACCTAGCAAGACCCTGTTTCAAAACAAAAAATCAAACGGACTGGGGTTGCAGGTTGGAGGTAGGATGCCCCTGGATTCAACCTCCTGTACCACAAAAACAAAAGAAAACTGTATCAGAAAAAAAAAAAAGATGGACTGATTGACTTACCAAAATTGCAGCTTTGGAAAAAGAAAATTTAAATCTGTAGGAAAAATTTAGAGAGGTATTTTTGCCACCCTTGGCCTAGCAGACAACTGTTGTACTAACTTAACCAGGTCAGCTAGAGGTTGTGGGTAGTCAAATGCATGAGGCAAGGGACTCTGTAGGATGTACCTTCAGTCTCCTGAAGTCATGTGGGTGGGATTAGGTGCTTTCCTTTTTAATAAGAGTGAAAAAAAGTTTATAAATTACTCTATCTGCTTACAATGCAAGGCTGAACTGGATACCAGAGTAGTAAATGGTTTGAACAACTCACTTGTTGCAACTTGCATTTGCTCTGTCAAATAAGATGTGCCATTGTCTATATTTTATGCTTGAGACTACCCTTTTAAATTCTAGCTGTCCTGCCGGGCGTGGTGGTGCACACTTGTAATCCCAGTACTTGGGAGGCAGAGACAGGAGGATTGGGGTTTGTGGCCAGCCTCAGCAACTTAGTGAGGCCCTCCGCAACTTAGTGAGACTCTGTTTCAAAATAAAGAATAAAAAATAGGGCTGGGTGTGTAGCCCGGAGGTAGAATGCCCCTGGGTTCAATCCCCTGTACCGCCAAAAAAAAAAAAAAAAAAAAAAAAAATTCTAGTTGTCCAATTGAATCATCCACAATCCTGTTTCAACATTTAATTGACAACTTTCCCGCTTTAGAAAACACATTTCATTATTATTTCCCTTTACAAAAAGTCATCAAGATTTCTAGTTAAGGATGACAGGCTTCACAGACCTCACAGAAGAAATGAACTTCCCAATTCAAAGAGATCCCTGAATGCTCAGAACAACAAAAGAAAGCAGACCTATATTGGAAGACTCAGTGTCATGCAACTTCAGAAACTGGGGACAAAGAAGAGACGCTACAGCCTCCAGAGATTAAAAACAAGCTTTATATGAAAGATCATTAAAATGAGAGTTTTTTTTTAAAGCAACACTGGAAAATAAGGCTTTTGGAAAAATGCCTTCAAATTCTTGGGGAAAATTATTTCCATCGTAGAATTCTATACCTAGCTGTATTACAACTATGCATAAACCAAAGGATAAGTTAAAGCCTTTTTGATATATATGAGATTTAAAAATATTTACCACCTATGTACTCTTTTCCAGAAATTGCAGGGGTTATGTTCTACAAAGTGAGTAAACACAGAGAAAGGAAGAAAGGGGTCTGGCTGGGTTGCTAGTGAAGGGGAGGGAGACCTGTGTAGTAGCTCACACATCTGGGCTAGAGGTGGCCAGCCAAATGCTCTGGAGAGATGTCTTCAAGGAAAGGAGACTAACAGAATAGTGTCTGTACTGCACTAAGAGGAGAGTCATCACTTGGGGGTGAATAAGTACGCAAAAAACTACTAACACAAAAGGGGAGGCAATTATTAACTCTACAGGAAGCAAAATGCTGTGTAGAAAAGGAAAAGTTACTATTGAAAACTACATGGATTGGCTGAAAATAGCATTTATCAAACTGTAATAATGCAGGCTCTGAAAAGTCAGCTCAACAAAGGACTGAGAAGTGCAGAGGAAGACAGGACAGGAATCCAGGAGGTGTGAAGCTGGGAGGGGCAAGGATGGAGAGAAGAAGGAGGAGGCACAGAAAGACACCAAGTCCTCACCTTGGACAGCAGGAAGTCAGTAAGAGAAAGCCTGGATTCCAAACTTAGAGTAACAATATTCCCATATCACTTAGAGATAAGTGAGTACATTAAAAGATCTAAGACTAAGATATGGTGGTAGCAGGGCACTGTGGTGCACACCTGTAATCCCAGTACTTGGGAGGCTGAGACAGGAGGATTGCAGGTTTGAAGCCAATCTCAGCAATTTAGTGAGGCTCTCAGCAACTCAGGGAGACCCTGTGTAGCTCAGAGGTAGAATGCTCCTAGGTTCAATTCCCAGGACAGGAAGGAAGGAAGGAAGGAAGGGGGGGAGGGAGGGACAAGATTCCATGGAAAGAGTTGAAAGGAAGTAGGGGGCTAAAATGGGGTCAGTGCCAGGAGACTATTGTTTCTTAGAATGAGTTTGATGGAACTATTTTTATTTTCTAAACTGCATGCCTATAAAAACATGATGAAGTTTTTCTAAAGTTTCAAATGAAGTTTGGTGTAGTTCTGTCACAACAAGAATAAAATGTAGAAGAAAATTATGGCAAGACACCTTGGTTATCTCCTCAGTTTAGATTATTGCAAATTATCTTTCCCAATTCCCTCTGTGTTTTGGAAACTATAAATCACATTCCCAAGGCAGAATCTCCCCATAATTTGCCTTCCATTTCAGCAAGGAAATCTTTGTGTGGAGACTACGTGTTGGGGGAGAGGGATTATGAAGCAAACACAACACTGGGGGAAACAGCAAAACAAACAGACAAAATAATCAACACTGCATTTCCTACAGGTGTCCTTAAAACCCCTAGCATTCTTTTAAAAGTATCTTCCCATGTTTGCCAAACTTCTGCAAGGGGAACGCCTTTTCAAGCTTAGCGTGAAACAGGAAAAAAGGATGGATGTTTACCACTATGTAAGAAATTTTAATTATATTTAAAAAAGCAAAGTACAAGACACATTTATAAAACAGTAGCAGGAACAACTTAATATCTTTATCATGTACACAGCACATAAAGACCAAGTAAAATAAAACCAGCTCAGCAAATGAAATTTACCAATGGACAAAGGATAGGACCAGATGGAGGCATAAACTCTGTTGAACAAATAGAAACAAAAATCAACATAACGGGAGCTCACATTTCCCCATGCCAAGCTAACAATGCTTTAAAAAAGAAGGAAAATGCCAACGATGAGATGCCTGTGAGGGAGGGGAGGAGGTGATGGACGGCACAGGTGTCCACACAGCAGAACAGGAAGGGGTGGGTCTGAACCATATACTGGGGGTAAATCACACCTCTCCCACGATTTGCTGTGTGAGCCTAGGGAGAACCATCCTAACCCTTAATTCCCTCCCTTCCCACCCCCCTTTCTCCTTCCTCCCTCCCTCTCTCCCTTCCTCCCTTCCTTCCTAGCATCCTGCCTCCCTT
>PVJS01023927.1:0-29139 GCA_004027185.1 Glis glis
GGCCCTCCGAAACTTCGTGAGACCCGGTTTCAAAAATAAAGCATAGAAAAAATAGGGCCGGGGGCGTGGCGCGGAGGTAGAACGCCCCTGCGTTCAATCCCCGGTACCGCAAAAAAAAAAAAAAATAAAATAAAATAAAATAAAATAAAATGTGAAGTAGCTGTAATCACTTTATTTTATGATAGTATCTTAACTAAAAATAATGCTAATTCAGCTTGGGCTATATGTGTCAGGGTTTTTTCTCCAGGTGCTTATATTGATCTGGAATTTTAATGTAAAAAGCAATGCAAACTTAGGCTAGTACTTCATGAAATGTCTATATAAACTACATTAAGTTGATAGAGCAAGATTAAAGCAAAATACTCATTTTAACTTTTTCTTTCTAAAATTAAGCTAAATGTACTTCATGTGAGTGTTGAGCATAGTTTCAGAGAATATGGATTGAATTGATTGGTTGAGATATCAGAGACACCAATTTGGCACAAAATTATAAGCAAAATGGTTTCTATTTGAAAATGTTGTATAACTATTTCTCAAACTTTGGCATTTTCCAAAGCACAGTATATGAACTACAATACTATTTGAAAATGGTAATGACAAAGAAAGTAACACAAAAATTGGTAATTGACCTTTGTGCATGAATTAGTGTACAGAGAATGTTCTGTAAAATTAGTCTGTAGAAAACATTTTCTAAACAATGTGGTCTTTGAAAATTGAGTTTACATTTGGCCTAAATGGGATAAAATTATATGAAACAAAAATTTTGTCCATGAAGATATAATTTTGTGAATGCATTTTCTTGAAGTTTGAAAAAGAATGGGGGGTGAATTCCAGGTGCCTTAATATAAAGTTTGAAGCTTCATCCACCAAAGTTAAACAGAGCTATTTAAAAATGCACTTTATTTGTATTCTGTGTGGCTTGTCTTTTATTTCAGTTTTGTTTCCAGTAAAAATTCCAGCATAACTTAGACAAAAATAGAACAGACATGTATTTTGTTTGCTGAATGTAGAATGGATGAACACATTGCATTCTTGTACACTGATTTGAAATGCTGTAAATATGTCTGATTTGTATTGATTCTCTTTAAATATAAAATGTAAATAAAATATTCCAATAAACATTTGTATCTGGTATTTAATTTAGGTATCATATACTAACTTTTCATATATAATAATGCCTGGATTTGATAGGAAAAATAGTTGGATATAAAAGGTCATTGATATATATGATCAATGAAAACTAAAACTTTAGTATATGTATATTTATATATTTTATTATATAGAAAGGATATACTGCCATTATATCACCAAACTGACCATGAATTATTTTTAGATATCAGCAAAGTAAATAATGAAGTTGACCATTAATATAATGTTTAAAAAAGACTCTGAAGCTGGGCGTGGTATCTCACACCTGTAATGCTAGTACTTGGGAGGCTGAGACAGGAGGATCACAGGTTCGAGGCCAGCCTCAGCAACTTAGGGAGGAGACTCTGTTTCCAAATAAAAAAATTTAAAAAGGGGGGTCAAGGGTGTAGCTAAGAAGTAGAATTCCTCTGAGTTCAATCCCCAGGACAAAAAAAAAAAGACCTGATGCCAGTCCATATTTATACTATCCACAACATAAGGATCTTTAGGGTACCTTAAAGTTTTCTTTCAGCCTACTCTTTTGCAATATGATTGTTAAGATCATGTTAATGAATTAAGTACCTCTCTTTCTTTTGTCAAACATGTGAAGAAGCTGGGTATGGTGGCACATGGTTGTAATTCCAGTACTTGGGAGACTGAGACAGGAGGATTGCAGGTTTGAGACCAGCCTCAGCAATTTAGCAAGACCCTCAGCGACTTAGTGAGACCCTGTTTCAAAATAAAAATAAAATGGGGCTGAGGTTGTAGCTTGTAAGTAGAATGCCCCTAGGTTCAATCCCCAGTATCCCCCTCAAAATCATGTAAAGAGTACACAGATGCTTGGAACACCTCATAACTATGATTATCAAACCAGACAAGCATATATTTTATGTGACAGTATTCCAGTGGTGTGTGTGATGCCTATATTCTTCACAAGCTAACTTTATTTAAAATTTTGTGGGAATTCTTTGGGGGGAGTATTTTAATTTTTTGAATTTTTAACAACTATATTGACATATAATCTACATAACCTTTGACTCACAAATGTACATATGGCTGGATTATGTTTAGCAAATGTATAGAGTTGTGCAACTATTACCATAATCTAGTTTTCTAACAATCTATTGTCCCAAAACATTCCCTCATGCCCATTTGCAGTCAATTCCTACTCACATTCCAGCCCCACACAATCACCAGTCTGCTTTCCATCTCTATAGATTTGCCTATTCTGGACATTTCATGTAAATAGAATCATACAATATGTGACCTTTTTTGACAAGCTTCCCCTTAGCATAATGCTTCCAAGGCTCCTCCATATTGTAGGATATATCAGTATTTTTGTTCCTTACTGTTGCTGAGTAATATTCCACTGTATGGATATTCCAAAATGGTTATCCATTCATCAGTTAATGAACCCTTGGGCTATTCCAACTTTTTGGCCAATATGGATAATGCTGCTACGCACACTCACATACACACCTTTGTGCAGATGTATGTTTTAGGTTCTCTTGGGTATGTACCAATGAGAGGAATTCCATGCCACTTGTCAATTTTCTTCCTGCTATTATTATTTGCTATTCTTCAGCTTGAGCAGCAGACTTTATATTATATACTCTCACATAATAGTCAAAGTATTAGCTGATTGTTTTAACAGTGGTAATAGATCATATTTGTCTGTATAGGTCATCAGTGCCTTAAAAAGGAGGGGTTTTCTGAGTATCTGTATGTTTTGTGGAACTCAGATTGTATTTTCTTAAAGATTTATATGGAGCTGGGCATGATGGCATATGCCTATGATCCCAGTACTTGGTTGGGAGGCTGAGACAGAAAGATCGCAGGTTCGACAACAGTCTCAGCAATGTAGCAAGACTTTCAGCAACCTAGCAAGACCCTGTTTCAAAAGAAAAAAAATGGTTGGGTGTGTAGCTCGGAGGTAAATCACCCCTGGGTTCAATCCCCAGTACCACAACAAACGAACAAACAAACAAACACATATGATTCCCAGGTCAAGCAGTAAAAATTATATTTAGAGAGACAATCAGAATGCTAGGAACATTCCTTCTTCCCCGTTGCATCTAGTTTTTGCTCATTTATGAAATATTTTAAAGAATATAAAAGTAGGGCCGGGTGTGGTGGTGCACGCTTGTAATCCCAGTACTTTGGGAGGCGGAGACAGGAGGATCTGGGTTCTTGGCCAGCCTCAGCTCTCTCTAGCTCTCTCTCTCTCCCTAGCTCTCTCTCTCTCTCTCTCTCTCTCTCTCTCTCTCTTTCTCTCTCTCTCTGTCTGTCTCTCTCTCTGTCTCTGTCTCTGTCTCCTCTGTCTCTCTGTCTCTCTCTCTCTCTCTCTCTGTACCTAGTGAGGCCTTCTGCAACTTCATGAGACCCGGTTTCAAAATAAAGTATAAAAAAATAGGGCTGGGGGTGTAGCACAGAGGTAGAACGCCCCTGGGTTCAATCCCCAGTACCGCAAAAAAAAAAAAAGAATATAAAAGTACTTAAAGAACATAAAGGCTATAAGAAATTACGAGTTATCTACCTTGGTTAATGCTTCTGTTTGGAAAGAATTTCTTATATTTTAAACACATTAAACAATACAAAATTTATGTGGTACTGGGCATTGAATTCAGAGCCTCGAATACTAGGCGAGTCCTCTATCACTGAACTACATCCCCAGCCCTTTTTATTTTTATTTTGAGATGAAGTCTCTCTAAGTTGCCTAGGTTGGCGTTGAACTTAGGATACTCCTGCCTCAACCTCCAGGGTAGCTGGGGTTACAGGCATGTGCCACTATGCCCAGCTTAAATTTCTATTAATATATTATATGAAGTAAAAAGAATTCATAATTACGGTGGGAACTTTAACCTCCACAGATATTTATTATTCTCTACCATCAGAGTGAATTTGGTGAAAAGTTTGAGAAACACTACTTCCTAGTTTTCAACTTTTTTCTATGTAAACATAATCTCATCAATGTGAGCCACTCATAGGCATATTCAGATTTGGATGGCTAAGAGAATAATATAGATAAATGGGTTTAGGTATGGATGGTTAGTGACAATTTCCCTTTCTAGCTATAATTTTAACCGTTATCCTAGTTCTCAACCATTGCCCTATAAAACTTGAATGAACATATTCTGATAAAAATCATTTTAAATTTTTTATTTTTTATTTACTGATACTGGGGATTGAACCTAGGGGCATTCTACCTCCAAGCTACACCCCCAGCCCTTTTTATTTTTTATTTGAAACAGGGTCTCCCTAAGTTGCTACGACTGGTCTCAAACCTGTGAACCTCCTGTCTCAGCCTCCCAAATACTGAGATTACAGGCATGCACCACCAATATAGACATTTTGTGTGTGTGTGTGGTACTGAGGATTGAACTAAGGCATGTTCTTCCTCTGAGCTATACCCCCAGCAGGGCATCACTAAGTTGTGGAGGGCCTTACTAAGTTGCTGAGGCTGGCAGCAAACCTATGATCCTCCTGTCTCAGCCTCCTGAGTACTGGAAGTACAAGTGTGTGCTACCACGCCCAGCCCAATATAGACATTTTAGAAAAGCAATCCAGTCATCTAAAATGTACTAACAGCTTATTTTTAAAAGATGCCTATGTGAGTCTTAATGGAAACATGATTAATTACCCCAAATTTGTTGTAGTTTGATTTTCAAATATTTAATTTGTTTTACATTAGTGTATCTAAAAGTTTAATGTGCCTACAAATTACCTTGGGAACTTATTAAAATGTACTTTCTGATTCAGCAAGTCTAATATGGGGTTTGAGATTCTGAATTTCTAGCAAGCTCCTGGGTGATCAGATGTTGCTGTTCCAGGATCCATACTTGGTATAGCAAACCTATAAATGGTTCTCCTCTAGCAGTATTTGTGTGTGGGGAGGGGTACTGGGGATTGAACCCAGGGGCATTCTACCTCCGAGCTATACCCCCAGCCCTATTTTTTATTCTTTATTTTGAAACAGGGTCTCACTAAGTTGCGGAGGGCCTTGCTAAGTTGCTGAGGCTGGCTACGAACCGGCAATCCTCCTGTCTCAGCCTCCCAAGTGCTGGGATTACAGGTATGCACCACAACGCCGGGCTCAGTATTCATGTTTTGAAGCTTATTGCTTCTCAATCTGCTGCAGACTGTAAAACAAGTATAAACTAATAGTGAACTTCCTTTCAAATTAGAAGACTGTAAATTTTTTTTCCTGGCACTGAGGATTGAACCCAGGGGACGGGGGTGGGGTCTACCTCCAAGTTACATCTCCAGACCTTTTTTAAAATTTTTGGTTTG
Source organism: Glis glis (assembly GCA_004027185.1). NCBI lineage: Eukaryota > Metazoa > Chordata > Mammalia > Rodentia > Gliridae > Glis > Glis glis. Next base: position 5,419 of record PVJS01023927.1, read on the forward strand.
AAATAGGGTCTCATTAGATTGTTGAAAGTCTTGCTGTGTTGCTGAGGTTGTCCTTGAACCTGCAATCTTCCTGTCTAAGCCTCCCAAGTACTGGGATTGCAGACGTGTGCCACCACACCAGGCAGAAGGCAGTAAATTTCTGAATGACAGTGTCAACCTTTCCATAGGGTTTGGAATTGCTATTTGGGAGTTCCTTATACTTTTTCTCATGGGTGTTTGAAGCCATGATTAAGAAGACTGAGTCAGCTGGAAGACTGACCTGTTGATAAATGGGATGTTATTCATCTCCACATGGTATATTACTGAGTCCACAAATATGTGGCCTGGATAAACAAGAAAACAAGAATGGAAGCAGACAGATGAGTTGGGAAGTCTAATACTTACTACTAATAGTATAGCAGTAAAGTGATCTGAAGCTAATCCAAAGCTATACTAGGAAGATGGGATGGAATTTTGAAAAGGAAGCAGTGGCCAGGCGTGGTGGCGCACGCTTGTAATCCCAGTACTTGGGAGGCTGAGACCAGAGGATCCGGGTTCGCAGCCAGCCTCAGCTACTTAGTGAGGCCCTCCACTACTTCGTGAGACCCTGTTTCAAAATAAAGAATAAAAAATAGGGCCGGGGATATAGCTTGGAGGTAGAATGTCCCTGGGTTCAATCCCCGGTACCGCAAGAAAAAAAAAAAAGAAAAGAAAAGAAAAGGAAGCAGTGGTGTGTGTTGGGGGGTAGATATAGGGGAAAGGGAGCCACTAAGAGAAAGAAATCTAAGATTATTCTAAGGTTCTTAGCCTCAGCATCTTAGTAAACAATAATGCTATGAAATAAAAGAACCTAGCAGGAGAAACAACATCAGGCAGGAGGGATTTTGGAGACACAAGTTTGGCTTTGGATACGCTGTATTTGAAGTTTCCATTTGAAGTTTCCATGATCCACATGCATAGACAGTATAGCATTTTGGTTTTAGCCAAATAAATCTGGGTTCAAATTCCAGCTCTGCGTTTTGCTTAATCTTAACCTGTTACAACTCAAATTCTCAATAAATTGACAAAGATGCATTAAAATAGGTTGGAAATAGAGCTTATATATTATTATATCAATATTGTATTATAATTATTATATCATTTTATACTTATAATTTTACTGTGTGTGTGTGTGTGCGGTACTGGGGATTGAACCCAGGGACATTCTACTTCTAAGCTACACCTCCAGCTCTATTTTATTTTTTATTTTCAAACAGGGTCTCACTAAGTTGCTGAGGGCCTCGCTAAGTTGCTGATGGTAGACTCAAAAGTGTTATCTTCCTGTCTCATTCTCCCAAGTACTGGGATTACAGCCTTGTGCCACCACCCCCCGCTTATTTTCTTACTCTTACATAATTACATATTATATACTATATTTAAGCTTTTATATGTGTTTCACATCTGGATGATGGTTGGGAAAGTAACCTCTGGATCTTCATCTGTAATATAAAAAGTGTTAATATAAAATTAATATGAATAATATTGTTAATGATAATTAAATGATATAATATATACTAAGAACCAGTACAACACCAGCAAAGATATTCAAGGCAGTTTGAAACTCCAGTCCTCTTCCTAAGCAATTTAGATTAACATACACAATTGAACATTGAATAGAGTGACAGTCTATTTTTAAAGCACTTTCAGAGAAATACTTCTATTTGCAAAGCCTCGAAGTGATAGTTTATTATCAGGCGAAAATTTTACATAAAAGAAGTAAGTTAACTTTAAACAATGTTTTCTTTACATAATCAGTGAAATGTTTATTTCCTAAAGCAGGGGCTCTCTAAATGCCCTGCTCTGAGTTCAAAGTGGGCCTGAACCTATAACGGGGGGCATGTGGGTAGATTTGAATAGAGTTGCAGAGTAAAGTAGTGAAAAAACCATCCAGTTGTTGACAGCCCTTGCCACAACTCTAACCTTTAAGGATGTTGAAAAGAATATGGTTTGATGAGAAAGGAAATTAAAAAGGGAAGGAAACAGTACTTGGGAGACCAAGACCAGAGGATTGCAGGTTCAAGGCCAGCCTCAGCAATTTAGTGAGATCCTCGGTAACTTAGCAAGACCCTGTTTCAAAATAAAAAATAAAATAGGGCTGGGGGTGTAGTTTAGAGGTAAAATGTCCCTGGATTCAATCCCCAGTACCAAAATGGAGAGAGGAGAAAAGGTAAAAAGAAAGGAGGATGCCTTGCCTCCCTCTACATTTGCTCATTTACTGATCTTTCTTTCACCAGGAGATGAGAAGAAATGATCTTCCTTAGCACACAGCCAAATTGGGATGGTTTTTCCCAAGGATACTTTACAGTCTGGGCTCTGGGAGGATTGCCTCTTCACATACTCCCCAGAGAGCTGCTTTGGGACTACTTATTGCTTTTTAGTAGAAGAGATTCCTAGATTGCCCCTTTTCTCACCCGCAAGATAAATCCTTGCTCTTAGCACCCGCCTCCCTCACTAGAGATGTTTCATGGAGCAGAGTTCCTTGGCTCCAGGACTTGGCATCTGAGTTTGCCCCACCCCATTGTTTTATTAGCCATATGGCCTTGAGGCTTCCTTCTTAAAACACCTTGCCAAGTATCCTTGTTTATACATTGCCTCCCAAATCCTTCCTTCCTGTAAACCTGATTCCACTTTTAGTGCACTCTTTAACTCCGGGAGACTAGGTTATCCTAATAAATAAAAGCCCTCAAATAATTCTTCACAGCCATAACATGCAAATTACCGACCTCATTCACCATACTGTTTAAGCAGCTGTGTATCATTGCCAAGATACTAAGAGATAAAGGCTGTCTGGAAAGGTGTTTTTTTTTCTTAAAAGACGAAAGAAAGAAGAAGGAAGGAAGGAAGGAAGGAAGGAAGGAAGGAAGGAAGGAGAGGAAAGAAAGAGAGAGAGAGAGAAAGAAAGAAAAGAAGAAAGAAAATTCCTCATAAATTGCTTAGATCCCAAAGAGGAAAATTGCACTAGAAATTTTCTAAGGCTTATTACAGTTGTTTAATAAACAGGGCAGCAATGGGGGAAGGGAAAAGTGCATGTGAGGAAAATGCGTGGCTTCCGGAGATTTTATATTCTTTGTACACGGGCATATGGAGCTCAATCTAGGCAAGAATTTTGGATTTAGACAAGGCACCATCATATCACTGACTGTGTGACCTTGGATAAGTCCCCTCACTCGTTAGCGCTTTCATTTATTAACGTGGAAAGCGGCGAAGAAGGGGAACTTCTCAAGACTTCTGTGAGGATCAGCTGAGATTGCCTAAGTACACAGGAGTTTGCGCTAATTAAATGGTTAGTTGCTGTTACCACTGCTCCCCGAAATGGGCCATTACTCCGAAACTCGAAAAACTTTGTTTTCTACAGATTAATGTCTTCGCTGTAAAAGGAGGAGGAACAACAACACCTTTAGACCAGGGGCCGCTTATTTGAACAAAAAAAAAAAAAGAAAGAAAGAAAGAACCAAAAAAAAAGCATTAAACTTCAGCCAGGCAAAACACACTTAACTGGTGGCGGGACCGGCTTTGAAAGCATCCCCCACCCAGTTCTCACCCCAGTGCATTGCGGGAAATGTAGTCCCGCGCTATGGTCGCGTGAGTACAGAAATGCGATTTGGAAACTACAATTCCCAGGAGGCGAAGAAGCGGGACTGTTTCCTTGTCGGGCGGTAGCGCTGTGGGAGGGAATTGGCAATCTTGCTGCCTACGTGGGAGAGAAGGGAGGGTTGGGGGAAGTGTGGAAAACCTGAACCTGAGCCGCTGCCGCCTGAGGGAGATTTGGTGGGAGGAGAGGTAGAGGGGTAAGCCGGGTTGCGGGTGAGGTGAGGAGGGCAAATAGGTCGCCGCTCCCGGGCGGCACAAAGTTCTTCGCGATGTGGCTGAAGCCCGAGGAAGTGCTTCTGAAAAATGCGCTGAAGCTGTGGCTGATGGAAAGGTCCAACGACTACTTCGTGCTGCAACGGCGTCGAGGCTACGGGGAAGAAGGCGGAGGGGGGCTCACAGGTAAGCCGCCGCCAGCCCCACCTGCCTCCGGGCTGTGTTCACTAGCAAGTACATAAACGGTGGCGGGGAGGACAGTTACCCGTCGCTTCCAGATGCCCGATCCTTAAACCCTGGGCAGAGGGACTGGGGTTCTGCTCCCGCCACCACTACCTTTCAGCCGCCGCCACCACCGAGTTGCTTTTGGGGTGGGACAGGGTAAGGGAGGAGCGGTTCTTTTGGAGGCAAAGGAGGAATCGGGTACCTGCCCGGTCGCTTCCTATGGGGGAGGGGGCTGATGGAGTGTTGGAGCTACACAGGCGCATTTTCGGTTGGTGATAGGGACCGGTTGTCAGTTGTGGGATGAACTTTTTTTCACAAGACCTATACGGATAATCACCACCCTGGGGAGTGTGAGTGTGTGGGGGATGGGATGGGGGCGGGGAAACGAGGAGGAGACAGAGACACTCCGATCGCATCCTGAGACCGAAGCTTCAAATGACAGATTGCGGTTGGAGTCTGAGGAGGTCGAGGCGTCCCGCTCAGAATTGTTGACCTCTCCCGATTTATCATCTCTTAGTTTGTCTCCAAGTTTTCCACCGGTGGGAGCTCCTCTCGGACGATCACAACGTCCTAATACATTTCTCTCTTGAGTGTTTGGCGATACCCCTTCCTTCAAATCCACGATTTTAAACCAAACCAATTCAACAAATGGAAATTGAGCTCTTCCCGCCTAACCCAACCTGCCCCCAATTCTTAGATTTAAACATTAAGTACTGCCCCTTGGACAAATGTTTAAATCCTCCAAAGAATGTTATTTTAAGATCGCTCGTCTTGGGCGGGGGCATGTAAACTTCTGGACCGTTAGGGAGATGAGAGCTCTTCTTCGGAATAATTTCTGGTTTGGTATTGTGACCTTGCAGTGGTGGGCCAGGCTTAATTGAGGCACCATGACTTTAGTTCCATCCTCATCTTTTGCTTGTTGATGGCTATTTGTTAATTGTGTGTGTGTGTGTGTGTGTGTGTGTGTGTGTGTGTGTGTTTTACTGGGGGTTGAACCCAGGATCATTCTACCTCTGAGCCACACCCCCCAGCTCTTTTTACTTTGAAACAGGGTCTCGCTAAGTTGCTGAGGCTGGTCTCCAACCAGCAATCCTCTTGTCTCATCAGTCTCACAAGTACTGGGATTACAGATGTGCACCACCACACCCAGCTATTGTAATTTTTTTTTTCCTTTGGTACTGGGAATTGAATCCAGGGGCACTCTATCACTGAGCTACACATCCAGATCTTTTATTTTCTATTTTTGAGACAGGGTCTCACTGAGTTGCCCTGGCTGGTCTCAAACTTGCCATACTCCTTCCTCAACCTCCTCCCCAGTCTCTGGGATTACAGATGTGTTTATTCTTTATTTTGAAACAGGGCCTCACTAAGTAGCTGAGGCTGGCGGCGAACCGTGATCCTCCTATCTCGGCCTCCCAAGTACTGGGATTACAAGCATGCGCCACCATGCCAGGCTCTGCAAAGAGCTATTTTTAAAGTTTGTTGGGTTCTTTTGGGTCCAGAGCAAAAGTGTATGCTGATTTTAATGGCTGCTAAATTACTGTATTCTTACTTATAATTATGAAGCCAAGTACTTTGTCATGCTTTACCATGAATCCATATTTGCATTAGCTCTCACGAGACTTGGTGCCAGCATAAGCTTGCCTCTGTCCATTTTGTTTGCTAAAAGTTAGTGTTAAGCTGGGCATAGTGGTGCACGCCTGTAATCCCAGTACTTGGGAGGCTGAGACAGGAGGATCGCAGGTTTGAGGACAGCCTCAGCAAGTAGTGAGACTCTCATCAACATAGTGAGACCCTGTTTTAAAATAAAATTAAAAAATAGAGCTTGGGGTCTGGCTTGAGGTAGAATGCCCCCGGGTTCAATAACAAGTGCCACCAAAAAAAGTTAGTGTTATGTGCCATCTCTTTATAAGCTTAGTTTTTTTTTTTTGCAGTACCGGGGATTGAACCCAGGGGCATTCTACCTCCTAGCTACACCCCCAGTCCTATTTTTTTATTCTTAATTTGAAACAGGGTCTCACTAAGTTGTGGAGGGCCTCGCTAAGTTGCTGAGGTTGGCCGTGAATCTGCGATCCTCCTGTCTCAGCCTCCCAAGTACTGGGATTACAAGCATGCCCCACCACGTCCAGCTTATAAGCTTAGTTTTTACATTTTGTTTAATGAAGAAAAGATAATGACCACCTATAAATGTTAATGATTATACTTTCTTTAAGATTCCATTTCTTTGGCATGTGATAATTGGCAATAGCCACCAGCAATACTTTAGGTATGTTCTTGGCGAAGATAGTTGACTCAGTTTTTTTTTTTCTAATAATGCAACAGAGAACCCTAGGATGGTTATAACAGGAGACTAGTTTGGAATTTAGAATTTAAATTTTTTTTTTTTTTTTTGCGGTACTGGGGATTGAACCCAGGGGCATTCTAGCCCTGAGCTACACCCCCAGCCCTATTTTTTATTCTTTATTTTGAAACAGGGTCTCACTAAGTTGTGGAAGGCATCACTAAATAGCTGAGGCTGGCCCCGAACCCAGATCCTCCAGTCTCATACTCCCAAGTATTGGGCTTAAAAGCGTGTGTCACCACGCCCGGCTCCCTTTTCTAAATTTTTGAAAAACTTATAGTGGGTATCTGGTAGAATACTGTCCATTTGCCTAACTTTATCTTACTTAATAGTCCTGGCTCACAGCAGAGTGATTTTTGTGTGTGTGGAAATTTTTGCTATATGTAAGGTTGTTTTGCAGATTAGAAGTGATTTACCCCTCTGGATTTTTATAGTTACCTTATGTTATTCCTTGCTACTCCTGGTTGATAAGGGTAATGACTTTTCTGTGGCATCTAAATATAGCACCTGGTTTATATAATTAAAATAATTTATGCATATTTAGCTTATTAAGCACAAATCAACAATTTGCTCTGCTTGGCAGATGGAAACCACTGCAAGGGCTACATTCTATTATGTATCTAGTATATTGGACTTCAATAATATATGAAAATCAGTAATCCTTAACTTAGATAGTTAAGAGAATTTTACTCTTGAATTTTCCATATCTGAATAGTGTAAGCAAGTTCTTGAATATTGGATTGATAATCACCCTCAATAGGTTTTGTTATTTAGTGGTGTAGAAGAAAACTATTAAATAAAAGTTATTAAAATGGATGATTTTTAGATATTCTGTTTCCTTTTGTCCTCTTTCATCTTGGTACCATTACTCTGAAATTAAATCATCTGTAGAAAATAGAACATGATGACATTTGAAATGAACTTTTCATTTTATGATATTTGGACTTCATGAATCACTGTGTAAATAGTTTAGCATAAAGACATATATAATAAACAATAAGGTAGCCTTTTTAAAGACCTCTTAATGATCATCCCTTGAAAATATAAAGTTTTTTTCCCCAACCTCAATTCAAGGAGTCCAACTGTGAAAATGCTTTCATTAGTTTTTTTTTTTTTTTGCGGTACTGGGGATTGAACGCAGGGGCTTTCTACCTCCATGCTACGCCCCTGGCCCTATTTTTTATACTTTATTTTGAAACCGGGTCTCACGAAGTTGCGGAGGGCCTCACTAAGGAGAGAGAGAGAGAGAGACAGGGAGAGAGAGAGAGAGAGAGAGAGAGAAAGCGAGAGAGCTGAGGCTGGCCGCGAACCCAGATCCTCGGGTCTCCGCCTCCCAAAGTACTGGGATTACAAGCGTGCACCACCACGCCCGGCTTTATTAGTATTTATTAACAAAATATCCCTGCATTCTGTGTTCACAAAGGACCCATCTGATACTTGTTCCTCAAATGGTGAGCATAACATTTTATTTTAGGTAGAGAAATCTACCACCTACCCCCCACACACACACACTCGCTCGCTTGCTCTCATACACACACACTGTAAATTATCATTTTTTTTTTACTTATTGCAAAGAAAATCCCGCAGGACTTGGGAAAGCCAATCACATTGCATTCTCTGCTCCCTTGCTGGAACCATCTTGATCCCTGTGAAATCAAGTAAAAAAAATTACCTTTAAAGATTTCTTTAAATGAGAAAGGGCAGACTTGTAGAGGTTTTGAGAAATGATAGAGGGGAATATAGTGTTATTTGGCCAACCTTGTATATTGCCCTTAGGAATTTTCTTTTTAATAATCCAACTATAAGCCAACATCCATAAATGTACAAATGTACCACCAAATCCAGTGACTACAGTTACACACATTAACCCTGTTTCTTTTATCTTCATTGATTCTTTAATATTTTATGGTCTTTTTCAGCTGTGTTATGTTTAAATATGAAGTGGACACCAATGACTCATATATTGAAGGCTCGGTCCCCAATACTCAGAAGTGGAGCTTTTAGGAAATGATAGAATCATGAAGGCTCTAACCTTATCAGTGGATTAATCCATTTGATAGATTAATAATTTAAATAGACTATTGAGAGGTAATAGAAACTGTAAGAGGTAGGACCTACTAGGAGGAAGTAGGTCACTGGGGGTCTGCGCTGGAAGGGTATTTTACAGTGCCCAGCCCCTTTCTCCTCCCTCCCTCCTTCTCTCTCTCTCTGTTTCCTCCCCTCTTCTCTGTTTCCTGGCTGAGGTGAGCAGCTTTTGTCTACCATGCCCTTCCATGAGCCAGCTGATCATAGACTGAAACCTCTGAAACTATGAGCCAAAATGAAGCCGTCCTCCTTTAAATGATTTATATCAGGTATTTTGGTCATAGCAATGAAAAGCTGACTAACAGTTTTGTAAGGGATTTCCTCATCTGTAAAATGGGAATAATATGTGTCTTCTACACCTCAGAGCATTGTTATGTGGGTCAAATGAGTTTTGAAACCTGTAAGCAACTATCAAACACTTGACATTCATATTTATTTATTTTGGGGGGTACTGAGGATTTAACCCAGGGACATTCTACTTCTGAGCTACACCCCCAGCCCTTTTTTGTTTTGTTTTGAAACAGGGTCTCGCTAGGTTGCTGAGAGTTTCACTAAGTTGCTGAGGCTGGTCTTGAACCCATGATTCTCCTGTCTCACCCTCCCAAGTCCTATAGTCACTGGATTTGGGATTATAGGTGTGAGCCACCTTGCCTGGCTTCATTTATATATTAATGAAAGAGAAAAATGTTAAGTGCCATTTTGGGGCTGGAAGACCAAAGGAGGCGCTGTGTATGTGTACAGCATTGTCCCTAGTAATTAGTTTTCCCATGTTGTATATAAAATTTGATTTGGAGTGGTAGCATTGAGTATGTCCAAGATGCAATTTTATCATTGCAAAAGTAAAACACTGAAAGTTAATCAATGAAGAATTTTGGTATGATACTGATTATGCATTTATAGTTTATAATCATCAGTACAGTATACAAGAATTAGAATAATTTATCATGACAGCATTTCCTTTTGAGCCATTATTGCCCCAAACCTAGAAGTTCTCAAATGCTACTTCTACAGATATAAGCATTACTTGTCTTGTTGAATGGTATTGAAGAATACATTGGTTACCCTAGTAGTATTTTTCAAAACATATTCCCTGAAGATGTAATAACTATTCAGCCAGGCTTAGTAGTGCATGCCTGTAATCCCAGTACTTGGGAGGCCGAGACAGGAGGATCACAGGTTCGAGACCAGCTTCAGCAACTTAAGGAGATTCTCAGCAACCTAATGAGACCCTGTTTCAGAACCAAAAAATAAAAGTCTGGGGTGTAGCTCAAAATTATGTCCCTGGGTTCAATCCACAGTACCAACAAATAAATAAATAATTTAAAAAGTAATAACTGTTCAGCTGGTGAAAGTTTCATACTGCTTGTGGATAATTGTGGAAGAACTATGGTTATAAAGTAAGCTAAAAAAGCATAAAAGGTATTAGTATGTTTGCCACATTGCTATACAGCTATGACATAGATTTTATATCACCTTTATGTTAAAAATATGCCCAATTTTCTACCTTTTGCCACTACTGTATGAGTACAGAAGGTAATACAAAATCCTAAATGTGATGGTATACATTACATTCATTCAACAGGTATTTACTAAATGCCTTCTAAAAACCAAGCAGCATTTCAGGTGCTGGAGATAAAACAATGAAGAAAACAAAATATCTACTCCCATGCAGTCACCATTCTAGTGGAGGAAGGCAAATAAACAAATACTATATAATCTAAATTGTGGTGATATACAATATGAAGAATAAAATATGATAGAGAGGGGAGGGAGTTGGTATTTTAGATTAATTGATCTAGGAAAGCCTCTTAAGTTATCCTATGTTCAGAGACTAGAGTGACTAGAGTATATGAGATAAGCACCTATATGGGAACACAAAATATAGATAATTCTAGGAATTTTTGCTTTAACAGGATGCAGAGAAATGGGGTGGTAGCTGGCCAGTATCCTAGGTGTTGGGTATACAGTGGTGAATAGGACAGAAATAGTTCATAACCTTGCAGAGTTTATAATCCAATGGGACAGTCAGTTGATAAATGAGTAAACATATTTTTATTGGGGTAGTCAGTAATAACATCAGCCTGGGTTTTTGGCTTAGAAATCTCCATGGATAAGGAAGTGTTAGAAACCTCCAAAGCAGTTTTCCAAGGCCAGCTCTGGTATAATGTGTATTTATCAGAAGTCCTATTAAAAGATACAAAGAAGTAGGTGTGGTGGTACTTGCCTATAATCCCAATATTTGGGAGGCTGAGACAGGAGGATCTCAGATCCTAGGCTAGCCTCAGCACCTTAGTGAGACTCTCAGCAATCTAGCAAAACCCTGATTCAAAACAAAAAGTAAAAAGGGGAGACTGGGGGTGTAGCTCAGAAGTAGAACGTCCCTGGGTTCAATCCCCTGTAACAAAAATAAATAAATAAATGAATAAATAAATAAATAAATAAATTTAAATAAATAAATAAATAAATAAAATATTTCCTAAACACAGTGATTAATAACAATAGCAATAGGTGGGACTAGGGTTATAACTCAGTGGTAGAACCCTTGCCAACATGTGTGAAGCCCCAAGTTCAATCTGTAGCACTGCAAAAATAAAAAAATAATGCGTGTACTAGTGGCAGAGTTCCAGTGTGGCATCTGTGGAGAATCTTGCCAAAACCAAATTTGGATTGTTTTTTAATTAAATCATCCATCGATGAGCACTAACAATATCTGGGTGGTGTTTTGGTGGGGAGAAGAGGGAGGACATTCTAAGTGGGAGGAATAATGTGATAGTGCAAAGGCAAAAGATGACAGTTGTTGGGATACAGCAAATATTCCGGATTCATTTATTTGCAGTTGAAAATAAGATATTATGCCCTTAGCAACAAAAAAAAGGTTGTTCAAGAGCAATATCCTCATCCATACCAGAGGACAACCTGAGATAGAAAATTAAAGGGACCTAAGAAATAAACCTTTGTTGTTTTTTGGTCTCCGCTGCTCTTTCAACTCAAGACTATGATCTTGTGGCTTTCTTTGTTACTCCAGTGTAAAGAAGTGAAGTTGAATAGCAAGGAATCATCACATTTAAAATTTTATTATCATGGTTATCCTCTTATTTTAAACTAAGGAAAATGATGGTCTGGTTTAGTTCTTCTGAATAGTGTTGCAAAGTAGTATACTGTATCTGAGTTGATTTGCTGCCATACTTGCTATTTGCCTTGCACTTAGCAATTTGGGTGTTAATGTTTTCTTTAATTTTCTGAAGGTTACTCTTTGTACATTGGTGCATAAGTCTTGAAATGCAAGTACTGACTATATAAAAAGTTGGTAACAACTCTATTTTCCTATATTTTAATGTTTACAAATGTAGTTAGCTGGGAGCCAGGTATGGTGGTGCACACCTGTAATCCCAGTATTTGGGATGCTGAGATAGGAGGATTGCAGGTTCTCACATCCATAATTCCAGTACTTGGGAGACTGAGACAGAAGGATCTCAGGTTCAAGGTCAGCTTCAGCAACTTAAGAAGACCCTGTTTCAAAATAAAATAGGGCTGGCTGTGTAACTCAGAGGTAGAATGCCCCTGGATTCCATTCCTAATACCATAAAAAAGGTAGCTGGAGTCGATTGACCATCTCTTCTTTTTCTCCACAAGACATTGTAGTCTGCAATTTGTGACATCAGTGGCTTCCCTAAAAATTTTTAAATTCTTCATTGAACAAAGATTTCAGTTAGAGAAGGAAATGTGTGTGTGTGTGTGTGTGTGTGTGTGTGTGTGTGTGTGTGTGTAATCTCCAGTTTTGAAGTAAATGCCTTTAAAATAACTCAGAGAGAGGGAAAAGAGGGCAAAATAATTATTTTTATTAAATGTTTTCCAAAGCTCTTAGTATAAAGTTGGCAGCTTTCAAAATGCCAACTGTGGCTATTGGATTATTTTAAAATAAGCATTCACAGTTCAGTTTTAAGGACTTAGATCTGGTAGCAAAGTAATAGAACCAGGAAAGCCTACAACTTCTATTAAGCACATTACTATCTATTATTTGAATATATTTCTTACTAAGTGTATTGGCAGTTTACTAATTAGTTTGTTCATTAACATTTAATGAAGTTGAGATTATAAAAAATTCAGTAAAGGTGTACTGGTTTGACTTCAGAAGTATGGCAGTTTATGAAAAGATAAATAATCTGCTCTAAATTTCTAGCAATCATTACTGTGGCCCAAATTTACAAGCAAACAATCTATTTAGAATGGAAATAAATCTTTGTTTGCAATTAGGAAGTTCATTTACATGACTCTTCTGTAGCTACAGCAGTAGGTATTGTCTTACACAGTGCCCTTAATCTAATTTACAAACATAAAGAGCCACTTGTCAAACTAAATTACACTATAGTTGTATACTAAACTAGCATATTGACAATGAACACCTTTAAGCCATAGCTGTATTAATGGCCTTTCCTTCAACCCTCAGCTCTTGGTCCTTCCTGTTCATCATTATCATTGATCTAATAGAGGAAAGGAATGTTTACAAATATGCAAGTGTCTCAAAATTAAAAGGGATAATCAGTGCCATATATCAGTGTTCTTAGCACTGCCTGCATTTTAGATTCCACGGAGGACCTTATAAAACAAACTAAGGGCACTGGAGTATTTATGGATGAAATGATATGATGTATGGAATTTAATTTAAAATAGCCCAGAAAGGATAAATGAAAAGTGTTGACAATTTTTGAAGCTTAAAGATGAGTACATGGAAGTTTAACTATGTTATTAATTTTTTTGGTACTGGGGATTGAACCCAGGGGCATTTTATCTCTGAGCTACACCCCCAGTCTTATTTATTTATTTACTTTTGATTTTTTTTGTGTGTGTATGGTACTGGGGATGGAACCCAGGTACATACTACCTCTGAGATACAACCCCAGCCCTATTTTATTCTTTTTTTTAAATTTTGAAACAGGGTCTCACTAAGTTGCTGAGGCTGGCCCTGAACCTGCGATCCTCCTGTCTCAGCCTCCCAAGCACTGGGATTACAAGTGTGTGCCTCCACACCCAGATCTTATATTTTATTTTGAAACAGGGTCTCACTAAGTTGCTGAGTGACTTACTAAGCTGCTGAGGCTGGCTTCAAACCTCAATCCTGTCCCCACAGGCAGGTGCCACTGCACCTGGCTAGAATGACACATTATTATTTGTGGTACTGGGGATTGAACCCAGGGGCATTCTACCTCTGAGCTACACCCCAACCCTTTTTATGTTTTATTTTGAAACAGGGTCTTTCTAAGTTGCTGAGAGTCTCACTAAGTTGCTGAGGCTGGCCTTGAACCTACGATCTTCCTATCTCAGCCTCCCAAGTACTAGGATTACAGGCGTGCACCACTATACCCAGCTTTTTTTTTTCCTTTTGAAACAGGGTCTCGCTAAGTTGCTGAGGCTGGCCATGAACCTGTGATCCTTCTGTCTCAGCCTCCCAAGTACTGGGATTGCTGGTGTGAGCCATGATGCCAGCCAAAATGACACATTTTTTTTAAAAAAAAAAACCTTTGAAAAGCTGGGTATGGTAGTGTAGGCCTGTAATCCCAGTACTTGGGAGGCTGAAACAGGAGAATCTCAGGTTTGAGGCCAGCCTCAGCAATTTATAGAGACCTTGTTTCAAAATGAAAGACAAAAAAGGGTGGGTGTATAATTTGGAGGTAGAACACCCCTTTGTTTCAATTCCCAGTACCAAAGAAAAGAACCACCCTTAACAAATAAATATGTTAGGAGAATGATGTAGGAAATAATAAGAGATGCAGACAGCCTCATAAAGAGTTAAAAGAGCTAGGTATATTGTACACAAGAAAAGTAAGGGAAAATAAGATAGCTATATTCATAATATTTGAAGACCTATCATGTTGAATAGACTGTATGTTTTGCATTATCCCGAAGTTCCAAGGAAGTATCATTTTACTTATCCTAAGAAAGACTTTCCTTTTTCTTTCTTAGTGAGTAAAATAGCTTTGATTTTAAATCTTAAATATTAGAATATTCATTGTAAAAATCTCAAAAAATATGTATGGATATATTGAAGAAAATAATGATCACTCATGATCCCATTGCCCATAGATAACCACTATGACCAGGTCTCATTACCTTATCTGTGGAACCCACTGCAAAATGAAAATGAAAGTCTCCTTGTTCAAAAATTAAAAATTTCACCAGTCACAGTGGTACATGCCTATAATCCTGATGGCTACAGAGGCTGAGGCAGGAGGATTTCAAATTTGAGGCTAGCCTGGGCAACTTAGACCCCATCTCAAAATAAAAAATAAAAGGGAAAAGCCAGGCGTGGTGGCGTATGCTTGTAATCCCAGTACTTGGGAGGCTGAGACCGGAGGATCCGGGTTCATGGCCAGCCTCATCTACTTAGTGAGGCCCTCCGCAACTTAGTGAGACCCTGTTTCAAAATAAAGAATAAAAATAGGGTTGGGGTGTAGCTCAGAGGTAGAATGCCCCTGGGTTCTATCCCCAGTACCTCAAAAAAAAAAAAAGAAAAGGGAACTGGGTGTGGTGGCATATGCCTGTAATCTCAGTGCTTGGGAGGCTGAGACAGGATGATCACAGGTTTGAGGCCAGCATGTGCTAACTTAGCAAGGCCCTGTTGGAAAACAAAAAATAAAATAGGGTTGAAGGTATAGCTCAGAGGTAGAATGCCCCTCGATTCAATCCTCAGTACTACACACACAAAGGAAAGGAAATAAATAAAAAGGGCTGGGGATGTAGCTCAGTGGTAGATTGCCCCTGGGTTCAAACCCCGGTACTTACAAAAGCAATTGAGAATTTTGTAGTGGCCCATGCCTGTAATCCCAGTACTTGGGAGGCTGAGACATGAGGATCGCAGTTTCAAGGCTAGCCTCAGCAATTTAGTGAGACCCTGTTTCAAAATAAAAAGGGCTGGGGGTGTACCTCAGAGGTAGAATGCCCCTGGGTTCAGTCCCCAGTACCAAAAGAAAAATTGAGAATTTCAAGATAGTGACAATAAAGCCTTAAACCAAGAACATTAGCCCTTCTGAGCATGGGACCCTATGCATAGTTCATAAACCCTAGAAACTGGTACTAATGATAACATTTGAATATATAAATCCTTCCATATTTTAGAAAGGACTTTCTAATTAATAAAAATTCCCACTGATGCAACAGCTTGCCTTGGGAGAAGTAAACACTTGGGAGAAATAAAGTCTCTGGAGTTACTCAAGGATAAAGCTAGACTTTCTGTTAGGGATGCTGTAGAGGAGATGAATATGCTGAAGGTTCGATTACATGAGCTGTTAGGATATTTTTCATCTGTAAAGTCTATGGTTTTCTATTAAGACAAAAAGAATTGGTTCATGAACAATAACCATTGCCTGCAGAGGTGCCTATTTTTAAAAAAATCATAGAAACATGCATTTTTTAATCTTGCTATTATGTTTAATAAAAAGTACTTCATATCAATAGCAGTGATGAATTTCCTAAGGAGGTGGGTGTTACTTGTATGGAAGGATGCTACCCAAACTTCATAGACCTTTATGAGGATTTAGAACTCTGACTGATACCTTACTTAGTTATAGTCAATCAAATGATGATTTGGATTTCTGGATATTTTGAAATTTTTTATCCTGTCATGCAGCTGACAGTATCTATTCTCTTCCCAGTTTAGTATAGCTATAGGATTTCCCATGTGTAGGCTGATGCATGACCTTGAATGTTCAGGCTGTCAGATGCTAAATCTCTGTATATGAAAAAGCAACCCAAAGTTGTCTGCTTATTTTCTTGTACTTCTGGAACCCAAACACTGGCACATATTAATTCCTGAGTGACTTGCAGGGACTTGATGATTACAGCTTAATGAGCTGGAAGAGTTCCTCAAGTGACTAGAAATGTATTCTAGTGCTAGCTTCCAAATTATTTGTTTCATAGCTTTATATTAACTGTCTAATTTCATGCACTATAAAAACCAAACAATTTCCTTTTTGCAATAGTATGAGGCATGTATAATCTTGGCAAACATTTTTGCTGCAAAAAATGACCTTTCTTGCCAGTGATTTTGACTGCTTTGTTCCAGTCTCAAAACCTATTGGAAAACTAATTGTTATGTCACTCAGGAGTAGTTCTGTGATGACTTCTTTCCTCTCTGCCTCCTAACATGTCCACAGGGACACTTTACGTTATGTTTTAGCTGATCCAAATATTTCTTTACCCCCTTTGTTCTTTCTCCCATTCTCCTAATACTACCTTTTACAGCCTATGTGGATAAAGAATAGGATTTGAGCTA
This sequence comes from Glis glis, assembly GCA_004027185.1. Taxonomy (NCBI): domain Eukaryota; kingdom Metazoa; phylum Chordata; class Mammalia; order Rodentia; family Gliridae; genus Glis; species Glis glis. Next base: position 22,161 of record PVJS01023927.1, read on the forward strand.
GTTTTATTACATAGCTATTAAAATGCTTTTCTTCACAAATTTAAAATTGTCTTGTTTTGAAATATTTTTTAGTATTTAAATTCTTCTCTCTGTGTGTGTGGGGGGTGTGCACTGGGGATTGAACCTAGGGATATTCTACCTCAGAGCTATACCCCCAGCCTGATTTTATTTTTTGTTTTGAAACAGGGTCTTGCTAGGTTGCTGAGACTCTTGCTATGTTGCTGAGACTGGCCTCAAACCGGTGATCCTCCTGTCTCAGTCTCCCAAATACTGGGATTACAGGCATGGGCCACTACTCCTGGCTGCACTTAAATTCTTGAAAGACAAAAATTGTCAAATAAATCTAGCAGCTAAAACTGTTCTGTTTTTAATAAATGCTTTCACTTGACGTTATAATTCCTTCGACAGTTTTGTCAAAATGTTTGTGATATATGTATAACATATAAATAACAACATATAAATGTATAAATAAACCTTCATAAATTTTTTTACAAATAACACAAATAGGCTTTATATAAATACATAAAGCTGGGTGTAGTGGCGCACGCTTGTAATCCTAGTACTTGGGAGGCTGAGACAGGAGGATCACAGGTTTGCGGCCAGCCTCAGCTATTTTGTGAGGCCCTCTGCAACTTAGTGAGACCCTGCTTCAAAATAAAGAATAAAAAATAGGGCTGGGGGTGGAGCTCAGAGGTAGAATGCCCGGGGTTCCATCCCCAGTACCACACACACAAATATATAAATATAAATTGATGTTATATATAACATATCATATTTCTATATAAATATAAACAAAATATAAATAGTTTTTATAAATATATAAATACCATGTAAATAAATGTGTTATTATTAGAAAGTAATTTTTTTTTTGCGGTACCGGGGATTGAACCCAGGAGCATTTTACCTCCGAGCTACACCCCTGGCCCTATTTTTTATCCTTTATTTTGAAACCGGGTCTCACAAAGTTGAGGAGGGCCTCACTAAGTAGCTGAGGCTGGCCGCGAGCCCGGATCCTCTGGTCTCAGCCTCCCTAGTACTGGGATTACAAGCGTGCGCCACCACGCCTGGCGGAAAGTAAATATTTTATGTATGATTATTTATATTTATTTATACACACATTTAGAGACTTGATTCTGTTTTCCAACCTGGAGTTGCAATTGCCTCTTTTGGTTTTCTTTCCTTACCATTCTTTTATTTTTCTTTTGAATGTTTCCACTCTCCTACCTTCACATTGTGAATATTCTTCTTTTCTTCATTTCCTGTGTAATTTCACTTTGCTCTTAGGACACTATCTTCATATGTTTAGTTCCTACTTTTCTTTCTTTATCCTTGACCAAATTTCCAGTTTCTCACAGTCACTGCTTCAGTGCTGAAAGTGATAGAATTATTTTTCTTTTTTCTCCAAATTTTCCAATAATTTCCTCATTATTTGGTGAAGTATATAATCTTTTCCTCTATCCCTCCTTCCCATTCTCATTCTCCCTTCCCCAGTACCTTCTCCATAGTACTTTTCTGGGTATTCTGATTTCTATTAAACAAAATCTTTAATTAATACCCTATTTTTTTTTGCAGTACTGGGGATTAAGCCCAGAGCCTTGTGCATGCTAGGCAAGTACTCTACCATTGAGCTATATCCTCAGCCCATATCCTAACTTTTTAATGATATCAAAAACTTCTTTCCTCTATAATCTACATGTTTCCATTACCAACATTTTCTTTCTTAATACTTTCCCTCCACTATCAAAAGCCTCTTTCAGATTGCTAATTGATATTATGCTGCATTTTATGACCCCTATTTTTACTTTTTATCTATTCCTATGTCCATTCTCTCCCCTTTTTCTCAGCTGAGCCAAATTTCCCTTTATATCTTTGTTTGATCTTCTACTCTTGTAGTTTACTTCCCTCTACGCTTATAATAACTTTCTACTTCACATCTGCCAAACTACCTATATTCTCATTCAAAGCTTACTTGAAATCTTAACTTTTTTTTTTTTGCGGTACCGGGGATTGAACGCAGGGGCGTTCTACTTCCGCGCTACACCCCTGTCCCTATTTTTTATACTTTATTTTGAAACTGGGTCTCACGAAGTCGCGGAGGGCCTCACTAAGGAGAGAGAGAGAGAGAGAGAGAGAGAGAGCGAGCTGAGGCTGGCCACGAACCCGGATCCTCCGGTCTCTGCCTCCCAAAGTACTGGGATTACAAGCGTGCGCCACCACGCCCAGCTTAACTCTTTTTAAGTGGTAAAAGATGGGAGAAGAGCCAAAAGCTTAATTTATAATTTATTTATTTAAATTTTTCTCAAAAATCTTTATGCTAAATTAAAGGGAAATGCTTCAAGAACAAAACCAACACCCAACCAATCACAGCTTCTGAAAAAGGAAAGATTTATATGTTCTAGCCATTCTATTGATACAATTAAAGTCAACAAACCATGCCCTTATTGTGCCCAGCATATATTGAAAGTTAAGGATACAAACTCAGGTTATTGTCCTCAGACCTAATATTCTAGATAAGTAGACACAAATATTGTACACGAAGTGCTTACAAAGTAGTTCTAATAACCAGCCTAATAATCAAATGCTAGGTTGTGTAGTATAGAACTTAAGTGTTATAAGTATTTAGAGAAAAGGGGAAGTATTGATTGGGGTTGCCAGTGAAGATTTCATGGGGGAATTATGTGTTTGCTTATTTGCTTATTTGTTTGTTTATTTTGGTACTGGGTATTGAACCCAGGGCCATTCTACCTCTGAACTACACCCCCAGACCTTTTCAGTTTTGAAACAGATTCTTGCTCAGTTGCTGAGGCTGGCCTTGAATCAGACATCCTCCTTTCTCAGCCTCCCAAGTATAGGGATTACAGGCATGTGCCACAGTACCCATCTGGGAGGTGTATCTTGAAGAAAATTAAAATTTTGGACTAGCTGGACTGGGCTAGAAGAATTTTGTTAGCATTGCTCAGTAAAAAAAAAAATTGCTTAGCAAAAACCCTAAGAAAAAATTAGCTGTTTCTTTAAGAAAACAGCAAACTTTGTTCTAGGAAGTAGTAGGAAATATAACCAGATAATTAAAGTGGAACTAATTGAGCAAGAGCCTTGTATATCAAATTGAGAAATTAAGAATTGTTAAAAATAAAATTCCTTTACCAAAACATTCTTATTAATCAAGGGTTTGTCTTGTTTAAATATTTAAGATTTTCTTATATAATAACAGAATTAATTAATATTGAGTGTTTTACTATATGCTAAGCATTGTTCCAAGTGTTTTATGTGTAATAACTCATTTACTCTTTGGTGAGTTCTATTTTAATCTTATTTAATAAATTCAGATGCAGAGATGGTAAGTTCTTTAATTTGCTCAATTTGATACAAGTGATAGAGCCAGGATTCAAACCCAGGTAGTTACTGGTACCAGATTCTATATTCTTACCCATTATACATACAACCTTATGAAGGAGGTATGTACTCTATATGTGCTACAGATATATTGTGAGATTTGGACAATTGAAACTTAGTCTTTATTGAAAGATAATTTTCTCAAACACTACTCACATTAGCACATGATGATCTTTTTATCCCAAATATATACATATATATAGTGGTGTTTATATATACATATATATAGTAGTGTATATATATATACACATATATATTTGTGGTACTGGGGATAATGTGTATATATATATATATTTTTTTTTTGCAGTGCTGGGGATTGAACCCAGGGGCATTCTACCTCCAAGCTATACCCCCAGCCCTATTTTTTATTCTTTATTTTGAAACAGGTTCTCACTAAGTTGCGGAGGGCCTCACTAAGTAGCTGAGGCTGGCTGTGAACTTGCGATCCTCCTGTCTCAGCCTCCCAAGTACTGGGATTACAAGGGCGCACCATGCCCAGCTATCCCAAATATATTTTAAGAAAACTATAAGAACTCTTTGGTCTAGAAATTTTGAAAAACAAATTCATTAGTTTGTCATATGCAATGATACTGATTTTATTGATCTCTTGTAATATCCTATTTCAACAATCTTTCTATTACAACAGGGCTTCTAGTTGGGACTCTTGATTCAGTCTTAGACTCTACTGCTAAAGTAGCTCCATTTCGCATCCTACACCAGACACCAGATTCTCAAGTTTACTTGTCAATTGCATGTGGTGAGTATAATTTTTAAAACATATATAATTCAAATTAAATAAGGATACTAAGAAACCAAATATTCAAATTTGTTTATACTCCCCAGTTGTTTTGAGATTTAGAAAGGAGTTAAATGTGCAACTCTACTTTGGGAGGGTAGCAAGACCTCTCTTTATTTAAGAAGGATTACAGATTATTGGGAATTTAAAAATCCAGTGGTGTGAGAGACCGGAAGCATGTAATCCAGCAGTGGTGGTCCTGAGCAGATTTTGGTCAGTGCTACTGCTATATGACTCCCTTCTTCAACTTGATTATGCTTTGCCCAATTGCTTTGTAGATGGTACCTTCCCCTTGAAATATGTTGTTTCATTTCTAATAACTCAGATGAGGAGACTCTGAAGTTAACTGTGAGCCCAAAACTAAAAGCTTGACCCCTAAACAGCATAAGCTTGAAAATTTGAACCTTTTTTTTATTCCCACGACTACTTGCTCAACAAAGGCCTCATGAAAGAATGTCTTACAGGTAATGCTACATATTCATTCATGCCAGGGTACTCCAGATGTTTCCACATATATATTGTGAGTAGGAAAGGAATTAGAATAGTTCCTCCTAGTAAAACAAGTCAAAATAAAATTTAGAAAACCCACAATGACAGTTGATACATTTTAAGATGCCCTTGCAATATTGGTCCAAATTAGAATCCCAGATTTCCGGCCTTTTTAAATATTAAATGATTTGTTTTTTACTTTCTCTCTTTTCTTCCTCTCTTGTATTGTAGATATACTTTAAAAAAAGAATAAGCATGTATGAATTTCTAGCCTTTTTATATGTGTGAATATATAATATACAGTTAATTTTTTAAGGATTTATGGCTTTTTTATGTATTTCCCTCTAAATTTCCTTCATTGTTGCTGATGAGTCTTTTATCTGGCTCTCTTAAATTGAATGCCATTTAAACTAAACAAAGATGATACTACAATAATTCTGTAACTTTAACTTTAAATCTAGTTGGTTGAAATTATTTAGGAAAAATGTCCTTTCTACTTAAAAAAATAAAGGATGATTATATAACTTGTTCTCCTAAATTAAGCTGGTGCAGAAATATAGTAGTTACCTGCTAATGAGCTTCCTTATACCTAAAGATTAAAAAAGTCTTAAAATTTCCTCATGACACTTATTTGTGATTCATTAAAATAGCTATTACTCTTGGTATGGTGAATAAAATTGAATGAATAAAATTCTAACTGAATTGTAGGAAATAGGTAATTTTGCAATGTCAGTAATTTATTTTTCATACTGAGGATTGAACCCAGGGGCATTCTACCTCTGGGCTAAACCCCCAGCCCTATTTTGTTTTTTATTTTGAAATAGGGTCTCACTAAGTCGCTGAGGGCCTCACTGATTTGCTGATGCTGGCCTTGAATCTGTGACCCTCCTATCTCAGCCTCCCAAATACTGGGATTACAGGCATGTGCCACCACACCTGGCAATGTCAATACATTTTTTATGTATCAGTCTACATATATCATAAAATATTCTAAGAGGTTAAAATATTTCTGTTGAATGAAATTTGTATAACCCACAATTCTGGGAAGACCTTAAAGATATATGGGAAGTCAAGTGTGGGTGGCACATGCCTATAATCCCAGTTCTTGGGAGGCTGAGAGAGGAGGATCGCAGGTTCGAGGCCAGCCTCAGCAATTTAGCAACCCCCTGTTTCAAAGTAAATAATAAAAATAAACATAAAAGCTGGGAGTGTAGATTGGACGTAGAATTCCCCTGGGCTCAATTCCCAGTACAGAAAAAAAGAAGGTATATGGTTGTAGAGAGCAATTGAGAGATATTGAAAAGTTCTTCAAGCCAAAGCAACCTAGAGCTAATAATCTGACCCTCAATGAGCCAGCTAGCACTGATTCATTAGAGTAGATCACATGGATTTAACCTTGCTATGGGGTTTCTAAACTCCCTCATGAAATTTCTGTACATTTACTAGGTCTTTTAACAAATAGGATGACCAAAAAATCTTTCATGAGTTGAATGGCCACAGTTGAAATCTACATTTACACAGCACACCTAGGATTGTCACACATGTGCTGTTTTCAGCCACAGATTGTGAACACAGTGCTAGTTTAGTTATATTATTTCAAGAATAATAGTTGAAGTATGAATATGTATTTTGGGTACTCTACATATTCCCTTAAGTGATAATGGTTACCCTCTAGGTACCAGTTACTATTATCCTTTTTTCAGAATTTTTTTTCTCATGAGCTGTAATTACTTTTCTCCTCTTTCACTAAATGTTTTATTCTTTCTATTTACAATGAGAAATATTGTGCATGCTCACATAGAGAGTAGAAAATTGGTGCAATAACTTTATTCTTCTATGAACATCACTTTTGAAAGTGAGTAAATGTTTTATTTCTTTTAAAAGTAAGTTTATAAGCCAGGCGTGGTGGTGCATGCCTGTAATCCCAGTACTTGGGAGGCTGAGACAGGAGGATCCGCAGGTTCAAGACCAGCCTCAACAATTTAGTGAGACTCTCAGCAACCTACAGACCCTGTTTCAAAATAAAAAATAAAATAGGGCTGGAGGTGTAGCTCAGAGGTAGAATGCCCCTGAATTCAGTCAATCCCCAGTACCAAAAAGAAAGGTAGCTTGAAAATATCAAGAGCAGTTTTTTTTTTTTTTTGCGGTACCGGGGATTGAACCCAGGGGCGTTCTACCTCCGGGCTACACCCCCGGCCCTATTTTTTATACTTTATTTTGAAACCGGGTCTCACGAAGTTGCAGAGGGCCTCACTAAGGAGAGAGAGAGAGAGAGAGAGAGAGAGAGAGAGAGAGAGAGCG
>PVJS01023928.1:0-29104 GCA_004027185.1 Glis glis
GGGGGGGAGGGACACCAAGAGCTGTGTGCATGTATGTTAACACCAAACTGATACTCATTGTGATGTGAGACTACAATGCACCAATAAAAACATGAAATATACATCTAAAAAAAAAATAAAAATAAAGTGTTATTCATGTTATCATAAAAAAAAAACTCATTCTATGAAACTAGTGTTATCCTACTACTAAAACCTGATAAGAACTTGACAAAAAACCATAGACAAATACCATTAATGAACATAGATACAAAAATCTCAATAAAATACTGGAAAATTGAATCCAACATTGCATTAATATCATACACCATGATCAAGATGGTTTCATTCCAGGCATACAAGGGTGGTTCAACGTATGCAAATCAATAAATGTAATATATTCCCTAACTATAATCAAGGATAAAATTCATGCTATCTTCTCAATAGATGCAGAGAAGCCCGTCAATAAAATCCAACATCTCTTTGTGATAAAAACCCTGAATAAACTAGGTATAGAAAGATACCTAGTAAAAGAAGGAAATCTCAACATGGTAAAGGCTACATATGACAAATACCACACCAACATAATAATTTTGTTAGCTTTTCATCACTGTTACAAAATAAATGAAAATAAAGGAGGAAGCATTTACAATGGCTCATGGTTTCAGAGGTTTCAGTCCATGGTCATTTGGCCCATTTGCTGTGGGAAAAGGCACAGAAAAAAAAAAAAAAAAAAAAAAAAAAAAAAAACTTGTGCCAATAAATTGGAAAATCTAGAAGAAATGAAAAATTTTTGCCCCTTTGCTGTGGGTAAGGCAGAACACCTTGGCAGGGAGTGTGAGGTGGAACAAAATTGCCCACCTCATGGTGGCTTGGAAGCAGAGAGGAAGAGGAAAAGATAGAGGTAGGGGCCAGAGACAAGATACACCCTTACAGGACATGCCCACAATAATCTACTTCCTGTAAGTAGGCCCCTCCTGTTACAGTTTACACCACCTGCCAATAGTCCAATTATAAACTAATTGATCCATTGATTAGAACAGCTCCTTCAAGGTTGAATCAGTTTCCCAAAACCCCACCTCTGAACACTGCTATATTGAGGACCAAAGCTTCCACACATGAGCCATAGGGGACATTCTGGATTCAAACCATAATGATACTGAATGGGAATAATTAAAAGTGTTTTCTCTAAAATCTGAAATGAGACTCTCACCACTGTAATTCAATATAGTACTTCAAACTTTAGCCAGAGCAATGAAGCAAGGGAAAGAAACAAAAGGGATATTAATAGGAAAAGAGGAATTCAAATTATCCTGGTTTGCTGGTGATATGATTTTATACTTACAAATGTCTAAAGATTCCACCAAAAGACTCTTAGAACTGATAAAGATATTCAACAAAGTATCAAGATAAAAAAAACAACATAGAAACATCAATAGCCTTTCTATAAACCAATAATAAACTACTGAAACATATGACTCTTGTCTTTCTGAGGGAACATACAACACTTGACTTTCTGAGAGTTGTATGTTTCCAGGGTTCTGTAAATAATGCAGAGAAACACATGTAGGGTAGTAAAAAGGGGACTGTAGAAGGGATTTAGGAAGTAAAAGAGGGAGGACTGAAGAAGGAAACAGTTCAAATAATACTATGACAATATGTGAAGGTATTAATACAAATTTGGGTAACACATGTGGGGAAAGTGGAGGATGGGATTTGGAGGGAATACACCATTACATGTGTGCATGTATGTTTTTATCACATTGAACCTTAATGTGATGTATAATTGCAGTGCACTAATAAAATAGTTTTATAAAGAATATACGTGAGGTATGGAAGGATTATAGGAATCTAAGGGTTCAGTAATGGAATGAAAAGAAACATTCAACATAATAAAAACTGTGATTGACCCAGAGAAATGTAGAGTCAATGGTGTTGACTGAGAATTTCTGAGAAAGCAAAGAATTATAAAAAGTGAGGGAAGGTAAATATGGAGATCAGAGAATGGACAGCTATCCTCCCCCTAGAGAGGAAGCTAGAACTACTTTACAGAAACATGATGTAGCAGAATCATTTACCAGAGCTTTATCTGTCTAGAGATATGCTGTATAACAGTATGCTTATACTTAACAATACTGTATTGTGCACTTAAAATTTTATTAAGAAGGTAGATTTCAAGTTAAGTGTTCTTACCACAATAAAAAAATAATGAAAGCAAATTAAGGAAGAATAATAACCTATTTTTAATCATTAGATTAGCACAAAATTTAAAAGACAGAAACATACATAACTAATAAGTCATTTTCAGACTTTATTCATTTAAGTATGAGCTGCTACAAATTGGGGACAATAATCTAGAAATATGTACTAAAATTTAAAATTTGCATACTTTTGAACTAGACATACTAGTTTGGGTACTCTGTTCTGCTGTAATAAAAAACAAATGGATCTTTAAGAAAGAAATCAAAAGCTGGCCATGGTGGCACATGCTTGTAATCCCAGTACTTGGGAGGCTGAGAAAGGAGGACCACAGGTTCGTGGCCAGACTCAGCAACTTGTGAGGCCCTCTGCAACTTAGTGAGACCCTGTTTCAAAATAAAGAATAAAAAAAGCAGGCCAGGGGTGGAGCTCAGAGGTTGAATGCCCCTGGGTTCAATTCCCAATACCACAAAAGAAAAAGAAATCAAGAAAGTCATTCCACTCACAATATCTTCAAAAAAATAACAAAATATCTAGGAATAAACCTACTAAGGAGGTGAAAGACTTCTATAAAAAAAATTATAAAACACTGAAGAAGAAAATACTAGAAGATGAAAAGTCCTCCTATATTCATGGATTGGGAGAATTGATATTGTTCGATGCATGGTACTCAGTCATAGTACCAACATATATAACACTTATGAAAAAGAAATTAACATAAGTTTATTAGGCAATTTTATTAGTTATTAGACTTACTTGTTCAGTACCACAATCACAGGCTTCATTGCTCTCCACTCTGCCATTGCCACAGACTGGATTTCTCTGCATTTGCGGTTTATTCTGAAGACATTTGGCACCCACATTTGAAATAAAACTTTTAAAGTCACTCAAACTGCAATTGCTAAAAGTCTTTACTCCACTGGATTTCCTAAAGATGAATCCATATAATGTCATTGGCATTATAATTCTGAAAACATAATTCTATATCATATTAGTTGATTTCAAAATGTTATATTAACAATCAATAATAAATTTGCACAATCATTCTTGAGGAAGTCATGTGATATCATTTACTTGTCTTTATTAAAACAAAATTAAGTACAAATCAATAGCAAAATCTCCCAAATAACTCAATTTAAAAATAGGTAGAGGACTTGAGTGGACATAGCTCTAGATAAAAAATGTATACCCAATTATCAATAAAAACTTTTATTAAACAAATCATATCATGCTTAGTATTGAACTTCCTCAAAGACCTCAGAGAAACTACATTCATAAAAAATGTATATAGTTACATCCATATAAAGATACTATAGAGAATATTTCCATAGGATGAGTCAGTCTGGATATGTAGTAAAAATCTATTTCTACCTCCCATTCCTCCCCCACTGGCTTTATTTCTTCTCCATTTTTTCTGTATTTCTAAATGTTCCTTACTTCTTATTGTTTCCAAAATGAATTAAATATACACTCATTAATTTGTAATCTACTCGGCCTTTCTTAACTCATATCCCACTATCATTTCTTCTACAAAAAAGAATGGTAGAGGTTGTTAGTAATCAGTTTTATGGTGTATGTTAAAATATGTTTTGCTTTTAAATTATCATTGTCACTTGCAGGAACTATATTCTTGTAAAGATGTATTGGGAGCCATAATTAAAATCAGGACTACATGGGCCAGATGCTGTGGGGCTAATATATACCACTAGCCGAGAACTCAATATAAAGAGGTAAATACTAGCATTAGGACTCTCACATAAAGAGAAAGAGGATAGCAGAAAAACAGATGTGCAAATCTAAAAACCTAGAAAACATGATTTTAAAAAAATGCTCACAATACAATAAATCCTCACAACCCCATAACAATGAAAGTTACAAATATAGAGGTACAGAAAATACCAGAAAGATAATTCAGAATTTTGATTATTCACACAATCAAAGAGATAAAAAAGTGAACTCAGAGAAAGTATACAGAATGTGAAAGAACAAGTCAATAAAGAAATTGAAACTGTGAAAAGAAACAAACAGGAATATCCTGAATGAGAGACACAAAAAAACAAATAAAAATGCAATACAAAGTATCACCAACAGACCAGACCACAAAAAAAAAACAGTCTCAGGCATAGAAGACAGTGAAATAGCTTGAACACTCAGTCAATAGTAAAAGAAAAGACCATGACTAGAACATTCAAGAAATCTGAGAAAACATTAAGGGACCAAACCTAAGTGTAACAGACACTGAAGAAGGTCTACAGGTACAAACCAAGAGCATAAACAAGCTGGGCGTGGTGGCACACGCTTGTAATCCCAGTACCTTGGGAGGCGGAGACTGGAGGATCCGGGTTCGCGGCCAGCCTCAACTCTCTCTCCCTGTCTTCTCTCTCTCTCTCTCTCTCTCTCTCTCTCTCTTTCTCTTTCTCTCTCTCTCCTTAGTGAGGCCCTCCGCAACTTCGTGAGACTCGGTTTCAAAATAAAGTATTAAAAAAAAAATAGGGCCGGGGGTGTATTGAGGAGGTAGAACACCCCTGGGTTCAATTCCCAGTACCGCAAAAAAATAAAAAAATAAAAAAGAGCATAAACAAACTTCAGAGAAATAATATCAGGGAATATTCCAAACTTAGAAGATGATATGGACATTCAGATACAGGAAACATTATAATCCCAAATAGACAAGATAAAAAGAACCCCTCCATGACAAACTATAATCAAAATGACTAACATAAATGACAAAAATAGAATGCTTAAAATATCAAGACAAAGAGAATAGGAAACACTCAGAAGTAAACTAATAAGAATTTCTCCATATTTTTCAACCCACACACTAAAAGTCAGGATGGTTTGAAATGATGTATTCCAAACCCTAAACAAAAATAAATCCTAAACAATATTGCTATATCCAGCAAAGCTATATTTCTAATTTGACAGATAAATAAAAATCCTCCAAGATAAAAATAAACTAAAAGAGTTTATGACTACTAAGCCTGTACTAGAAAATACCTAAATAAATAAAACACAAAGGAAAGATAAAAAATAAACCCCAGAGCCAGAGAAGGGATGAATTCCATTAGAAGAGCAACTCAGGAAATGAGAACTATAACTGAATCAATCAGAAGATGTAATTCAAAATAATACTGAACAATACAGAATGTAAATGGTCTCAACTCACCAACTAAAAGACAGAGATTGACAAAATGGATTAAAAATCAAAATACAAGTATATGTTCCTTACAAGAAACTCACCTGATAGGCAAAGATGTTCACCAGCTAGACGTTAAAGAATGGAAAAAATATTTCATACAATGGAGTCTGAAAGCAAGCAGGGGTAGGCAGTCTCATTACGTGACAAATCAGATTTTAAGTCAAAACTTATCAGAAGATACAGAGAAAATTGCCTCGTACTGAGCAATCCAACAAGTACTAGGAGAAGGAGGCAACAGGGAGGGAGCCGGGGGAAAGCCCACCAAGTGCTATATGAATGTATGTCACTATCACTATGAATTACATTAAAATGTGAGACTATAACCAAAAAAAGTTCCCCTTCATATCCAAAGGGGAAAAAATGATGTATCTCAATGACCCAGAAAAACAGGAACAAATTAACCCCTAAAAGAATAGAAGGCAGGAAGTAACTTAAATCAGATCAGAAATTAATGAATAAAGAATGAAAATAATACAAAGGATCAATTTTAAAAACATTACTTTTTGAGAAAATAAAAAAGGTTGATTAACTCTTAGCTAACCTAATCAAAAGAAAGAGAGAAATGCCTCAAATTAATAAGAGGTGAAAAAGGAGATATCACCACATAATCCAATGTTCAAAAAGTTGGAAATTCTAGAATAAATCAGTATATTTCTGGATACACACCTAAATAAAACTAAGAGTACAACTGGGCATGGTGGTGCATGCTTGTAATCCCAGTACTTGGGAGGCTGAGATAGGAGGATCACAGGTTCGTGGCCAGCCTCAGCTACTTAGTGAGGCCCTTTTCAACTTAGTGAGACCATGTTTCAAAATAAAGTATAAAAAATAGGGCTGGGGGTGTAGTTCAGAGTTAGAATGCCCCTGGATTCAATCCCCAGTAGAGCAAAAAATAAATAAAATAAAATAAAATAAAATAGATAGATAGATAAAGAGAGAGAGAATATATATATGTGTGTGTGTGTATATATATATATATATATATATATATATATATATATAACCTCAACAGATCAATAATAAGCAAAGAGATTAATGCAGTAATAAAAAGCCTTCAAAAAACAGAAAAATCCCTGGACCAGACAGATTTCCAGCTGAATTCTATAAGACTTTTAAAGAGCTATGCCCAATACTCCTCAAATTATTCTACAAAACAAAGAGATGGATATTCCTAACCTCATTGTATAAAGCCAGAATTACCTCAATGTCAAAACTGAAGAAAGATATTCAAGGAAAGAAAGTTGCAGAAAAATAGCCTTGATGAACATACATGAAAAATATCTTAATTACTACCAATTCACATTCAAAACCCATGTGTAGTAGCACATGCTAATAATCCTAGTACTTGGGAGGCCATGACAGAAGGATTCCAGGTTCGAGGCCAGCCTTAGCAACATAGAGAGGCCTTCAGCAACTTAGTGTGACCCTGTTTCAAAACAAAAAAAATAAAATAGGGCTGACAGTGTATCTCAGAGGTAGAATGCCCTGGGTTCAAACCCCAGTACCACACACAGAAAGAGAAAGAAGGAAGGAAGGAAGGAAGGAAGGAAGGAAGGAAGGAAGGAAGGAAGGGTGATGATGCATAGTTAGAGCTTGTTAGCCAGAGTAACTTGTTAGCTAGAGTAACTCCATATTTGTTACTCAGAATGACCTCAAACCTGGCCCTAAAACACGAAAGTTGACCTTGAAAAAATTAAACCAGGACATTGGCAGGATAGTTAACGGATTGTCATAATAACATATCGTAACTTATTGTGTTATTGTTATCTTGCTAACTGCCTATTCTTGCTTCTGTACTTTTGTTATGCTTGACTTGCTTGGCGTACCTAAATACTATGGGAACCATGGGAGCTTCCCACCCCCTGCTATGGAAACCTGCCATGGGAACCTCAGTTTCACACTGAGCTTGTATTGTATCTTACCCTATATAAGAAAATGCTGAAGGGCAGTCAATTACTGCACTTGGCCCTCATGCCTGTGTAGTCTTACTGGCCAGTAATAAAGACTCTCATTTAACATGTTTGGTGGTCTGATTGGTCTTGACTGGGATGCTACCTTGCAACAAAAGAAAGAAAAGAAAAGAAAAAAGAAAAGAAAAGAAAGAAAAGAAAAGAAAAGAAAAGAAAAGAAAAGAAAAGAAAAGAAAAGAAAATTTTAATGCTGGCCTTGCTGAACAAAAGGGTGATGGAGGCTTCCCCAAAAATTTCAAAGGTGGGCCTGGGAAGTCAGGAAATGTGTGGCAGGGTTGGACTCCCTATAAACAGACCCAAATGGGGCAATTTGTAAAGGTGTGAAGGTGAAGCCAAAGTTGCAAGAAAACAAAAACCTAGATTTAGAAGTGCAGATATGTGGAACAACCATGAGGAAAGGCTGCACACTGTGAGCCATGGAGACAGGCTAGGAGATCCAGTATGCCACCCATTCAGTCAATCAAGCCATTGGGTTGATTGAGATCATATCGCACCACCACGTGCCCTGGATGCCAGAAATGGAACTGCAGGGTCAAATGCTTGCCCTGCTGGATTTCAATCCTGTTTTGGTCCCATTCCTTCTTTATATTGCCCTATTTTTCCCTTTTGGAATGCACATTTTTTCTCTGTGCCATTATACATTGGCTGTACATAACTTGCTTTTGGTTTTTACAGAGACTAAGAGTTTACCTTGAGTCTCAGAGGACACTGTGGACTTTTGAGTAATGCTAGAACTGTTAAGACTATGGAAACTCTTGGAGATGGGATATATTTTGCATTTTGAGGTGGCCATGAGGTCTTGGAGGCCATATGCAGAGTGTAATGTTTAGGATTTAGAATGTACCCCTATCCCTCACAAAAACAAGGTAGCAGTGTTGGAAGTGGGGCTTGGTTGCTAAGGAAGCATCCCTGGGGTGTGATCTTGGAAATTATATAAGATCTCTCCTCCCCCTGCTCTCTGTCTGCTTCCAGTCTCCACAACATGAGAGCGGAGGCTTGTGCCCACCCTCTCTCCTCTTCCTGCCACCATGCCCTGAACTGTGTAGAACCAGATTCACATGGACTGAACCACTAAATATCCAGAACTGTAAGCAAATAAAATCTTCCTTCCTCTAAATTGTGTGGTGAGTCATTTTGGATTATGTCAGTGAGAATGTTGACCAAGACAATAGGTTGTGTCGATAAATGTAATTCATCACATAAATGCAACTAAGAATAAAAACTACATGTTCATCTCAACAGATGCAGAAAAAGCATTGAACAAAATGCAACATGGATTCATGTTACAAAAACTGAAAAAATTAGGGATAGAAGGAACTTACTTCAACATCTTGAAGGCAATATATGATAACCCTGAAGCCAACATACTGAACAGGGAAAAACTGAAAGTATTCCCTTTAAAGATCAGGAGCAAGACGAGGATGCCCACTATTACCATTCCTTTTCAATATAGTACTTGAAAGTCTAGCCAGAACAATAAATCAAAAGAAGGAAATTAAATGCATACAAATGGGGAAAGAAGAATTGAAATTATCTGTTTGCATATGATATGATCATATACTTCCAAGATCAAGAAAATCAACCAGAAGACTTCTAAAACTGATAAACAGATTCAACAGAGTAGCCAGATACAAAATCAACTTGGAAAAATAAACAGCTTATCTATACAGCAACCACAAACCCACTACAAAAGAAATGCAGAAAACAATTCCATTCACAATAACAATAAAATAAAATATTTAGGAATAAATCTAATCAAGGAGGTAAAAGACCTCTACAGTTGAAATTATAGAATACTGAACATCTTAGAAAATGGAAAGACCTCTCATGTTCTTGGGTAGGCAGAATATATTGTAAATGGCTATACTAGTGAAAGTGATCTACAGATTCAATGCAATTCCTATAAAATACAAATCTCATACTTCACAGAGCTATAAAAACAGTCCCAAAATCCATATGGAAGAACAAAAGACCCAGAATAGCCAAAGCAATTCTGAATGATAAGAACCATGCTAGAAGAATCACAAAAACTGACTTCAAATTATGATATAGAGATGTAGTAAGGAAACTCACATGGCACTGGCACAAAAACAGACACATAGAACAATGGAATAGAATAGAAGATACATACACAAATCCTTACACTTATTTGTTGATCCTTGACAAATGTGCCAGAGACATACACTGGAGAAGAGAGACTTTTAAACAAATGGTGTTGGGAAAACTAGATATCCATATATAGAAGAATAAAACTAGACCTCTATCTCTCACCCTACACAAAAGTCAATTCAAGATGAATCAAAGACCTAAAAATTAAACTAGAAATTTTGCAATTACTAGAAGTAAGTGGAGGACCAACTATCCAACATATAGGCCCTGGCAGAGACTTCCTCAACAAGACACCCAAATATCAGGAAATAAAAATGAGAACCAAAACATGGGATGGCATCAAATTAAAAAGATACTGCACAGCAAAAAAAAAAGTGTCTGAAGAGAGACACTATGAAATGGGAGAAAATCTTTGCCATATTTTTTATAGAGGACTAGAATATATAAAGAACTTTGAAAGCTTAACGCTAAAAAAAACAATTTTTTAAAAAAGGCAATTGAACTAAATAGACACTTCACAAAAGAAGAAATACAAATGACCAATAAACATATGAAAAATATTTCAACATCATTATAACCAGGAAATGCAAATAAAAATTACACTGAGAGTCCATCTGACTCAAGTTAGAACAGCAATCATCAAGAATATAAAGAATAACAAATGCTGGCAAGGATGTAGGGAAATAGGAACTCTTATACACTGTTGGAGGTTTCTCAAAAGACAAGGAATAGAACCACCATGTGACCCAGGTATACTACTCCTCTATATCTTTCCGAAAGAATTAGTCGTACATACATACCCATGTTTATAGTATCCAAATTCACAATAGCCAAATTATGGAACCAAACTACATGTCCCTCAACAGATGAGTGGATAACAAAAATGTGGTGTATACACAAAATAGAATAGAATTTTACTCAGCTTATAAAGAACAAATTATGTCATTTGCAAGAAAATGGATGGAACTTGAGAAGATTTTGCTAAGTGAAGTTAGCCAGTCTCAGAAAGTCAAGGGTCATATATTTTCCCTCATATGTGGAGGGACATGGGAAGGGCAAAAAGGAGGATTGAGTAAAGGTGTAAGAAAAGAATAGACAATGAATAGTAGTTCTCATATTTTTGTTCATATACATTTTTCCATGTATCTGTCTATATGTATAGCATATAGTATATACACAGATATAGTACAAACAATATATAATATACTTATATACTATATATTTATATACTACATATTTATATTATATATTATATTAACTATATATACCACATATGTATGTATGCTATTCTATATATATAGTATATATATAGTATATATACTATATATGTATGTATGCTATTCTATATATGTACTATATAAAGCTGGGCGTGGGGCACACACTTGTAATACCAGTACTTGGGAGACTGAGACAGGAGGATCGCAGGTTCGCGGCCAGCCTCAGCTACTTAGTGAGGCCCTCTGCAACTTAGTGAGATCCTGTTTCAAAATAAAGAATAAAAAATAGGGCCAGGGATGTAGCTTGGAGGTAGAATGCCCCTGGGTTCAATCCTCAGTACCAGAAAGAAATATATATACACATACTATATACACTATATGTACTACAATGTATATATACATTATAGTACTTATAGTATTATACTCTTTACATATAATTATATATCTATTTATACATTATAATATACCATGTATTATAGTATATATTATAGTATTTATAATATAGAGAGCATAGTATATATAGTATAGTATATATTAATATGCTATATATGTATTTATGTCTATGACATATACCGTATATTAGCCATAAGATAATTTATAATACAATTATGTGTGTATATTTAAATATATGTGTTTGAGTTTGTTCCATTTACAGAACCTAAGAGTTAACCCTTAGGTGGTAGTTAGGAATAACTATAAAAAGAATGTGTTTTCAAAAATGCCTTAGTCACACCTTTTTTTGTGTGTGTGGTACTATGCGTTGAATCCAGGGACATTCTACCAACAAATCACACCTCCAGACCTATTTCAGTTTTTATTTTGAAGCAGGGTCTTGCTAAGTTCTTGAGAGTCTCCCTAAGTTGCTGAGGCTGGCTGCAAACCTGCGATCTTCGTGTCTCAGTCTCCCAAGCACTGGGATTACAGGTATGTACCACCATGCCCAGCTCTTAGTCTCACTTTTTTTACTTTTAATAATTCTTCAGTAATGGCTAGGTCATACTTATCATAGGCTATTATCACAAACAGAAAATTGTGGAAGACTAATGACACATGCTGTACTTCTTGCCCAATGCCTATTTTGGGGACATTGGTAAATTTAGAAATTACCATCACATACTACATTTAAAACAAAATAAACATAACCAATGAATAAATAATTTTAAAAACATACATGGCTTCTGGATTCATTACACAGATCACTTCTGAACATTGACATTTCTTTGGATCATCATATGATATTCCCAAACCAAGTCCCAGCATCTGGGTGACAATAACTGAAAAAGCCTCCAAAGTAATGTCCTTAGGATACTGCAAAACAACAAAACAATTTCAAAGGAAATCGATTTCATTGAATAGTAATTTAAAATAATGCTTTTCTAATTCTGAACATTTGTATATTTGTATCAAATACTTAAAGAGATAGAGCTATGGTTCCTTGGACAGGTTAGAAGGTAAAGTTCTTCTTCTGATATTTTACTGAGATATAAGTATATTGAGTCAATGCCAATGTTTGCTATAATGTATATATTGATCACCTAACAAGATTCTTAGGTAGCTGCCATAACTACATAAGAGAGCTATTTTTGATGAAGAAATTTTTCGTTTTGATGACACATACTATAATGTTTTATTCACTTGATTTCTTACAATAGCTCTGATATTTATTTAGCATAATCAACATAATCTCCTCCCAGCTCATAAAGTGATCCACATAACTAAATGACCCAATTTCAGTGTGTTTTCTGCTTCCTGCTAGGACCCCTATTGGCACAGCGACTGGTACCAGGAGGAATCACAGAAAACAGACCCTCTAGATAGAATTCTTGGATTAGACTGATCACATATTGAACTGGTGTACAATTTCTTGCCAAGGAGAAATAAGACACTGGTAATTCACGGTATGCAATGACATCACAATTTCTTAAATTATCACCAAAGCTGACATAGTTATGATAAGATGCAGGTGGAGTCCAAGTTGTTGGGAAGATCAAAGTATTTGTTTGTTTGTTTGTTTTTGCGGTACCGGGGATTGAACCCAGGGGCGTTATACCTCTGAGCTACACCCCCGGCCCTATTTTTTATACTTTATTTTGAAACCAGGTCTCACGAAGTTGCGGAGGGCCTCACTAAGTAGAGAGAGAGAGAGACAGGGAGAGAGAGAGAGCGCTGAGGCTGGCTGCGAACCCGGATCCTCCGGTCTCCGCCTCCCAAAGTACTGGGATTACAAGCGTGCGCCACCATGCCCGGCCCTCAAAGTATTTAATCACTAAAGAATCAATAGCTATGATAAAGATTTTTGCAGTCAACTTGCAAAACTGCAGGTTCTGGAAGTCAGGTGGTCAACAGGAACTTGTTTCAAGTTTGTCTAACAGTGAATCCAAAAGAACAACAGAAATATCCTACTATTATTTTCCAAATTCTAGAATCATGGCTGAAATAGAAATACTAGAAAATCTCCACAATTGACCCCCTAACAAATTGAGTGAGAACTGTTATGATAGGAAAGGCCATGGGAAGGCCCAAACTGCTCCCATATGATAAATCACAAGTAATATGGCATCCCTGGGGGAAATGCATAGACTACAACCACTATCTATCAAAGCTTGAAATTGTAGGATTAATGATGCATATGACATCATCACTTAACTTGTTTACAAAAGCCAAATGAAAGATGGAAAATTATTGCAAACTTAATTTGGTGGTGATAGCAATCACACTGGAGAGTCCCAAAATGTTATCTTTATGGGGAAAATCAATATAGTCTCTGGCAATGGCATGCCAGGGACATGGCTTCTTTTACTCAACGTCATGACTGTAAGATTCATCCATAGGATTGTGTGGAACAGTAGTTGACACATGTTTATTACTGGCACAGTATTATATGAATATAGCATATTCTATTTATCCATTATTGTTAGACATTTGTGGTATTTCCAGTTTTATGTTACTTAGAAACAGCACTCCTATGAACATTCTTTCAATGCACATATATACCTATTTCTATATATATAGAAATAAAATTGTTGGATCTTAGATGTGTGTTCACTATTAACAGATACAATTAGTTTTCTAAACTGGCTATTGCAATTTTCACTCCCATAAGCAATATATGAGACTCGTAATTGTTCTGCATTCTAATACTTAGTGTTACCCATATTTTTAATATTATAATTTCTGATGCAGTCTGAAAAAAATTTTCACTAAGATTTAACTTACATTTAATATTTTCAATCATTTGGTTTTCCCTTTTCATGAAATATTTAAGTATCCTGTCCATTTTTTCTGTCACGATACCTTCGTTTTATTCATTTGTAGAAGCATTTCATATATTGAATATGTAAGTCATTGTCAGTCACACATTACAAGTATCTTTATCATTTCACTTTCTTCAAGTCTTTTGATGAACAGAATTTCCTAATGATCTGGGAATGGGTAAATGATTTTATTCCATGCCCTGTCCTAAAGCAGAGTGAGCATGTGGAGGGTTAAAACAGAAAGTCTGCTTCACCAGCAGCCCTGCCTCACAGACAGGCAGAAGCTGCCGGTGAGCATAAGATAAAGATAAATCTAAAACCCAAAAGTTACAGACCCACAGAGAAGCTAAAGAATTAAAAGAACACAATGCATCTTCTCACATAGTCAGAGGTGATATCAGAACAAAGAACAGGCTAAAGAACAAAACTAGCCTATTGATGAAATTGGTAGTAAAAATAAAAATGTTAAAACTTAGAAGGCCAGGGCTTGAGAACCGGACTTGAGAAGAAACATTATCCTTTCACGTGGATGCTGACAAAGCGGGCTAATACGGGCACCTATATTCTATATTGATATAAGCAAAGATAACAACCGGGCTGGGAAAAGGGGGGTAGGAGTAACATATAAGCTCTGCATTTCTCAAGGAAAAACTCTCTTGCTCTCTCTTTCTCGGTCACTCTTGCATTTGCAATAAATCCTGCCTTGCATTACATTTCAGCTGAGTCTCCCAGTGATTCTTATAACCGCCGAGGAGAAATACCCGCAACTGGGTGGGCGACGCAACCACCCAAACCATAACACTAAATTTAATGAGATATAATCTTACTCAACTTGTCTTGCATTCTTGGTGTTTTTGTGTCCACATTAAGAAATCATTCCCTATCCTCGTAGCCATGAAGCTGGGTTCCTCTTTATCTTCCAGAAGTTTATTTTTAAACTTTAACATATAGATCTAAGCCAGGCATGGTGGTGCATGCTTGTAATCCCAGTACTTGGGAGGCTGAGACCAGAGGATCCGGGTTCACAGCCAGCCTCAGCTACTAAGTGACCCGCAACTTCGTGAGACCTGGTTTCAAAATAAAGCATAAAAAATAGGGCCGGGGTGTAGCTCCGAGGTAAAACACCCCTGGGTTCAATCGCCAGTACCGCAAAAAACCAAAAACAAACAAAAAAATTTAGATCTATACACTATCTATATTTTACCTTTTGGATAACATCAGGTCAGAGTAAATTTTCATTTAACAAAAAACCATCCCCTAAAAATATGCCATCATATCACTTTTATAAAAAGAAATTTACTATATACCCATACAATTTTCTGTTTCTGAACTCTCTATTCTGTTCCATTGGTCTATTGGTTTCTCTCTGTATCTATCTCTGTCTTAACTATTTGTTAAAGGCTTATAAATTGGGATATAAAATATAATATGTACCTCCAATTTATTATTCTTCAAGATTATCATGGTTTTGTAAAAGTATAAGTATAAATAATTTGTAAAAGCCTCATTCTTTGGATGAGTCTCCAGCAATGATTTATTTTATTCTATGTCCTGCCTCAGCTCTTCATAGGAATGTTTCAGTCCGGCCAAGAAGAACTTTTAACAATAACTATAACTCCTCCGTCATCTCATTAATTGCATATCACACCCTGATCACCTGTTTTTGTTTCTGATTACTCCCTGACCACCTCAACTCCAAAAATCACACACCCACCAGAATATCCAATTTATAGTTAGTACATTTTCATTGTGTCTAAATTCCTTATTTATTTCTCTCCTTCCTTCACCGACTCAAATTCCCTTACATATCCCCCCAATTTCCTTGACATTCTTTCACTTAATAATGACATAGCAAAAATACAACACATGAATCTTCAAAATATGGAGGTAGGAGAATGTTAGAATTAGGATTCTATAGCTAGCCAAATTGACAATTAAATGTGGAGGCAAAATAAAAGTATTTTTATTAATAAAATAGCAATGTTCTTCAATTATACACATTTAAAATAAAAACAAAAACCAACTCAAGAGTTATTCCAGATTTAAAAGAAGTAAGTAATTCCAAAGAAGGAAGATGGGGTTTAATTTTATGTAGCAGTTGACTTGACCCATAAGAGATAAAAGAAGGAAGAAAAATTAAGATGCTCAAATAGATCTTGATGTGTAAAATATCCTTCTTTCAGCATCAAAAATTTACTGGTATGAGAGATATTTATTCTTACAGAAAAAAATGTACAGAAGTCATACAAAACATAAATTTTATAAATCTTAAAAATGGCTAAAAGTGTACAACTATGTTATACCTCTTATTTTTCACATCAAGTAATCAATGGAAATTGCCTAAGGTATATGTATATTATTTAAAACAAAAATATAAGAGGGCTGGGATGTAGGTCAGTGCTACAGCACTTGCCTAGTATGGTGAGGCCATGGATTTAATCCCCAGTACTACAGAATAAAATATTTTCTCATTAAGAATTTAAAATATAAGAACCTGACAAAGTAGAGAGAGTGGGCTAAATGTGTCAGAGATAATGTTGCCAATATTGGAATCTGAATGTAGGTTTAATTTGTATATCCCTGATGGCTAAAGATATTGAGCACTTTTAATGTATTTTTCAACATTTGTGCTTACTCTTTTGAGAAGTGTCTCGTTCAGCTCCATTAACCATTTATTAATTGCAATACTTGTTTTACTATTGTTAATTTTTTAATTCTTTATATATTCTGGATACTGATCCTGTTAGATGAATAACTAGCAAAAGATTTTCTCCCATTATATAGTCTGGCTCTTCATTCTGTTGATTGTTTCCTTTGTTGTGCAGCTTTTTAATTTGATGTAATTCGTTTGTCAGTTCTTTTATTATTTCCTGAGCTATTAGAGTCTTGTTCAGGAACTCACTGGATATGCCAGTATCTTAAAGTGTTTCCCATATGTTTTCCTCTAGTAGTTTCAAAGTTTAGGGTCTTATGTTAAGGTGTTTGATCCATATGAGTTTATTTTATAAAGGGTGACAGCTAGTGGCCCAGCTTAAATCTTCTAGAGGTGTAGGTCCAATTTACTCAGCACTATTTTTTGAAGAGACTGTATTTTCTCCAACACAAGTTTTTAGCTTTTTAGTCAACAATCAGATGGCTGTAGATGTGTGGGTTTATATCTAGGGCTTCTATTTTATACTATTGGTCTACCTGTCTATTTTTATGCCAATACCATGCTACTTTTGTTACAATAGCTCTATAGTATATTTTGAAATTAGTCTTTTTGCTCAAGACTGCTTTGGATATTCTAGGTCTGTGATGATTCCATATGAATTTTAAGATTAGTTTTCACTTCTATAAAGAATTTAATTCATATTTTTGTGGGTATTGCATTGACTCTGTGGATTGCTTTCAGTAGTATAGACATGTCGACAATATTAAATCTCCCAATCCATGAAATCAGATGTTTTCCCATCTTCTAGCATCTTCTTTAGTTTATTCAGTAGTGTTCTATAATTTTCATTGTAGGTTGTGATATATTTTATCTCTTTAGTTAGGCTTACTCCCAAGTATTTTTTTAAGGCTACTGTGAATCAGCTTGTTTTCCTGATTCCTTTCTCAATGATATCATTGTTAGTACTTGAAAATTTATCAGTACTTAGAGTTTTTTGGTTGACTCTTTGGGGCTTTCTAGGCATATAATCATATCATATTCAAAAGGAATAATTTGACTTTCTCCTTTTCCTATTTGTATGCCTTTATTATTTTCTTTCTATATCCTGATTGGTCTGGCTAAAGTTTCCAGTACTATGTTTTTAATAAGGTGGTAAGAGTAGACACCATTGTCTCATTCCGGATCATAGAGGAAAAGCTTTCAGTTTTGTCTGATTCAGTATGCCATTGGCAATGTGTTTGTTGGACACAGCCTTTATTACGAGGAGACCTGATCTTCTATACCTAGGTTATTCAGGGATTTTTGTCATGAAGGGATCTTGAGTTATATGAAAGGCTTTTCTTGCATCTATTGAGATGATCATGAGATTTTTATCCTCGATTCTATTTATGCGATATATTGCATCTATTGATTTGCATACATTGAACCAAATTTGCATCCCTGAAATAAAACCAAGTTGATAATGATGGATGATCTTCTTAATGTGCTATTGAATTTAATTTGCAAATATTTTAATGAGATTATTTGCTTCTATGTTCATCAAGAATATTGGTTTATAGTTTTCTTGTTTTGTTGTGTTATTGTCAGGTTTGGGTAGCAGAGAAATATTGCCTTCATAGAATTATTTGTTAAGGTTACTGCCCTCTATTTTATGGAAAACTGTGAGGAATGTTGATATTAGTTGTTTAAAAGTCTGGCAAAATTTCACAGTGAATCCATCCAGTCATAGGTATTTCTTTTGGGGGAAATTTTTATTAGTGCTTCAATCTCATTGATTATTATTGGTATGTTTAGGCTTCTTATATCCTCTTGGTTCAATTTGGTAAGTCATAAATGTCTATTAATTTTTTCTTCTAAACATTTCACTTTATTGGCATATAATTTTTAAGAATAGTCCATAAAAATTCTCTGAATTTCAGTGGTCTGTGGTAATAATCCATTTTACTGTCCCTAATTATATTTACTAGGGGTGTTTCTCTCTCTCTCTCTCTCTCTCTCTCTCTCTCTCTCATTCTCTCTCTCTCTCTTTCTCTCTCTCTCTCTCTCTCTCTCTCTCTCTCTCCTGATAATTTAGCTAAGGGTTTGTCAATTTTATCTTTTTAAAGAACCATTTCTGTTTCATTGATCCTTTGTGTTGCTCATTTAGCCTCTATTTCATTTATTTCCACTTTGATCTTTATTGTTTCTTTCCTTCCACTGATTTTGAGTTTGGCTTGTTTTTCTAAGGCCTTGAGATGCATCATTAGGATTTTTATTTAAGGTTTCTCTGCTTTTCTAATGTAGGCACTTATAGATATAAACTTTCCTCTTCTATCACTATATTCTACAGGTAGATAGGTCATGTTTCCATTTTTCTCTGATACTAGGCATCTTACTAATGTCCCAACTGATTTCTCTTCAGTGACCCACTGCTCACACAAAAATGTATTTTTCAATCTTCCTTTGTGTTTGCATAATTTCCTTTGTTGATTTCTAATTTCATTACATTATGATCCAATAATATGCAAGAAATTATTTCAGATTTTTATATCTGTTAAGATTTGTTTTATGGCCTAATGTGTGATCTATTTTGGAGAAAGTTCTGTATACTGATGAAAAGAATGTGTGTTCTGAAGCCATTGGATTAAATATTCTGTAGATGTCAATTAAGCACTATCATATAATTTAGTTTTGGTGTTTCTTTGTATTTTTGTCTGAATGATCTATCGATTGATGCGAGTGGGGTGATCGAAGCCACCCACTACTATTGTATTGGGTCCTATATCTCCCTGTAGAGTTTTTTTAATAAAATTGGGTGCTCTGATGTTTGATGTATATATATTTACAATATTAATGTCTTCTTGATGGATTGCTCATTTTATCAATATGTAATGACTATCTTTGTTTCTTCTGACTGATTTTGGCTTGAAATCTATTTTATCAGGTATGAGAAGATCAACTCATACTTGCTTGTGGATTCTATTTGATTGGAATATTATTCTCTAACCCTTAACTTTCAGTCTGTGTATGTCTTTGCTGGAGAGGTGAGTTTATTGTAAATAGCAATGAAATGGATCTTATTTCCTTGTCCAATCAGGAGTCAGGGTCTTTTAATTAAAGAATTCAAACAATTTATATTCAGTTATTATTGAAAGAAATGTATAAGTTCCTCTCATTTTGTTTGTCTTTTGGTTGTTTTGATATTTCTGTGTTCATTTCTTTCCCTCATATTCATCTTGGAGGGTTGGTGGTTTACTGATATAATCATGTTTGATTCCTTCCTATTCCTCATTTGCTGAACCATTCGTGAAGTGAGATTTATTCTTTACTGTGCTCTTATGATTATGTTTATCTTGATTCATCATCTGGGTGTTGGATTTATCTGAATATCTTCTATAATACTGCTGTGGTGGATGTGAATTTTTTAGTCTATGCTTATTTTGGAAAGTATTTCTTCTTCAATTCTGAAAGATAACTTTACTGGAGATTATATATATATTAGAGGTTGGCAGTCATTTTCATTCCTGGTATGAAATACATCATTCTATGCCCTCCTGGTCTTTTGAATGTCTGAGAAGTCTGCACTTTTTCTGATGGGTTTGTACTTATAACAGACTTAGCACTTATTTCTTTCAGTTTAAATTATTTGGCCTGTATTTTTGGCATTTTAACAACAATGTATTACTATATTTATTTTCTTTTCCATGCATTTTTTGGATAAAAATTAACTATATAAGGAGCACATTTATAAATAAAAAGTTAAACTCATAGCATTAAGACTTTATTCTGTATTGTCTTTTAATGTAGTTTTCAAAATATTTTAACTATATTAAGGTGGAATGTTGAAAGTAAGTCTTTGAGAGTATGCACACAATTAACCTTTTATTTTATTTATTTTATTATTTTATTTTATTTTATTTTTGTGGTGCTGGGGATTGGATGCAGGGACATTCTACCTCTGAGCAACACTCCAAGCTTGTCTTTATTTTTATTTATTTATTTATTTATTTATTTATTTATTTATTTATTTATTGGCGATACTGGGGATTGAACCCAGGGGGACTCTACCTCTGAGCTACACCCCACCCCTATTTTTTTATTCTTTATTTTGAAACAGGGTCTCGCTAAGTTGCGGAGGGCCTCACTAAGTAGCTGAGGCTAGCCATGAATGCAGATCCTCCAGTCTCAGCCTCCCAAGTACTGGGATTACAAGTGTGCGCCACCACACCTAGCTCTTTTTTTTATTTTAGGTTTTGAAACAGGGTCTTGGTAGATTGCTGAGAGTCTCGCTACTTGCTGAGGCCATCCTCGAACCTGTGATCCTCCTGTATCAGCCTCCCAAGTAGTGGGATTACAGGCATGCACCACCATGCCCTGCAACAATTAATCTGTTTCATACTATATCTTTTTTTTTTTTTTTTTTGCGGTACCGGGGATTGAACGCAGGGGCGTTCTACCTCCGCGCTACGCCCCCAGCCCTATTTTTTATACTTTATTTTGAAACTGGGTCTCACGAAGTTGCGGAGGGCCTCACTAAGTAGAGAGAGAGACAGAGAAACAGAGAGAGAGAGAAAGCTGAGGCTGGCCGCGAACCTGGATCCTCTGGTCTCTGCCTCCCAAAGTACTGGGATTACAAGCGTGCGCCACCACGCCCGGCTGTTTCATACTATATCTACATCTAATTCTTCTATGTTATTGAAGTTAGATCACTTTTTATGTATTATTATTATGGTATAACAGAGAAATTTTAAAATATATGTAAATAAATATTAACGTATGACTTATAGAAACTTTTTTTATACTTTTATTGGTGCATTATAAGTATACATCATAGTGAGGTTCAAAGTGATACAAACATACATGCGCACAGCACTTGGTGTGTTTCCCTCCACATCCCACCCTTCTCCCTCACCTCCTCTCTATACAAGTTAGTGATATTGGTAATATCTTCACATATAAACATAACATTATTTGAACTGTTTCCTTCTTTAGTCCTCCTTTTTACCCTCCCCACTTCCCTCACCTAATCTCCCTTTCTACTATTCTACTGGTCTCTTTCCTAGTTTGTCTTAAGTCCCTTTTATTTTCCTATTTTCTCTCTAGCTTCTACATATGAGAGAAAACATACAACTGACTTTCTGAGGATGGTTGATCTCACTTAATAATATTCTCTAGTTTCATCAGTTTTCCTGCAAAGGACATAATTTTGTTCTTTATGGCTGAACAACATCCCATTGTGTATATATACCACATTTTCTTCATTCATCTGTTGACAGACACTTAAGTTGTTTCCATAATTTGGCTATTGTGAACTGTGCTGCAATAATATGGATATGCATGTATAAAAAACTACAGATTTTTAAATTGAAATGTCAGTGCATACTCCTCATTTTAATTTCATTAAAACCAATGACATCTGTTTAATAATCTAAACACAACTTCTAGAGGGGCTGCCATTAATTTTTTATTCATTTCCAACATTCATTTCAGAATAATAAAAATATTTTCTAAGGAAGTAGAAGCAATAATGATAATACTTCATAGAGAGGTTGTTTTCTGGTCATTTCTATTTGGAGTTCTAAATGCTTCCAATACCTTCATTTCCATCTCTTTCCCATGATTTGGGTGTTTTCTTCTATCATGTCACTGAAGAGGTTTTCTATGTCATTGTTTTATACCTCTACTTCTTTTCTCTAGCCCTGGGAGTCTTACTATTGGTCTTTTACTGTTGCCCCAGGGATCTTGTATGTTCTGTTCATATTTTCTTTTCTTTATTACTATCTGAATGTGCAAGTATACCTACCTCATCTTCAAGCCTGATATTCTTTCTTCCCCTTGATCTAGTCTGTTGGTGAGGGTGAGTTTTTATTTGACTTGTTAAGCTTTTCATTTTCAATATTGCTTTGTTTCTTTAAAACCTCTCTATGGATTCAGTTATTGGAAGTTATGAAATGGGGGGGCATCACGTTGCTTTGTCTTTTTCTATTTCTTCTGTTTCTCCTTTGAGATTTGTGTATCTGTTGGGATGGATATCTCTTCCACTAGTATGAGAGGGTGTTTTAATGAGAAGCCTTCTTTTACTTTGTGTCCTGTAATGTTGGTTTGTTGTATAGTGTTCAGCTTAATTCCAACTAGACTTTGTATTGCAGTTTCACGCCACCACGCCTGGCTATATATATATATATATATATATATTTTTTTTTTTTTTTTGCGGTACTGGGGATTGAACCCAGGGGCGTTTTGAATTATCTGCCAAATTTTGAGCAGAACTTGGTCTTGGATGGAGTAATGTACAATTTCTCTGAACTGGGCTGGGCATATAGCTCAGCATCAAAGAACCCACTCCATGTGTCCAAAAAGTGCTGGGTTTAAGTCTCACTTTGAGAGGAGAAAATAACCACCAGTAAGAGCAACAACTTAAAAGCAAAGCAAATACTGCCATACAATAAAATTCTATTGTAAATAACATCTACAACATCACTTAACCATAAAGAAGAAAGAGGGAAGTCACATAGAATGGGCCAGGGATGGTGGTACATACCTACAATCCCAGTATTCGGGAGACTGAAACAAAAGATCACAGATTTGAAGCCAGCCTCATCAATTTAGCAAGGTCCAGAGAAAATTAGTGAGACCTTGTTTCAAAATTTTTTAAAAAAGGGCTGAGGGTGTATCTCAGAAATAGAATGCCCCTGGGTTCAATTCTCAGTAAAACACATACACACACACACACACACACACACACACACACACACACACAGAGATAAAAAGTTAGACATCAATGAAATTAAAAGGATTTTTGTAGTACTGGGGATTGAATCCAAGGGCATTCTACCTCTTTTAATTTTGAAACAGGGTTTCATTAGGTTTCTGAGAGTCTCACTGAGGTGCTGAGGCTGGTCTTGAACTTGATATCTTCCTGTCTTAGCCTTCCAAGTACTGGGATTACAAGTGTGAACCACCATGCCCCAGCCAGTAAAAGGATTGTTATTGCAGGGGTGGTTTTTTTTCTTTTTAAAGTCATTTTATCTGTGACAGTATTTCTCCAATTTTATGTCCATAAGCAAAAAAATCTGTATGGCTTATAAAGTTTACTTACTGATAATTTTTCATGATGACACTATTCTATATATTGGGGAATGTCCATGTATTTAACATATTTTATTATACTTTAACATTGAAATGTAGATAATTATAACAAGATACGTGTTCTACAAAATATATATACTTCCTTCCATAAGATTCAAAATTTTAGTAGTAATTATAAGCAAATACCTTTTCTAAATGTAAACTGCATAAAATATATACTATCATACTGGATAATTTTTAAATATGTTAATTTTTAAAAGATTAAGTAATTACATACCAGTACAATTCCTGAAGAATAATCAGTAAAACACATTTTTCCAGGAAATGTTGCTCCCACATAACTTGGATAATCCCTATAACTAGATAAATACACATTTTTTATTAATTTAATGCACAACTTAAAGGTGCGTATTCCTGCCAAATTAAGTCTGTAGTGCATAAAATCCTGAAGCAAATTGAGGTATAATCTTTTAATATACACTTTTATTTGTGCTTTTTAATTATACATCAAAGTGAGATTCAAAGTGATGCTTTCATACATGTGCACAGCACATGCATTTCCCTCTGCACCCCATCCCTTGCCTTCCTCTATTCTCCCCATACGAGGTAGTGACACCTTCATATATGGACATGACATTATTTGAACTGTTTCCTTCCTCAACCCTCCTTTTCCCCTCCTCACTTCCCTTCCCTAAACCTCTTCCACTCTTCTACTTGTCTCTCTCCTCATTTATCTGAAGTCCATTTTATCCCCTATTTTTCTCTGGCTTCCACATATGAGAGAAAACAGACCACCCTTCACTTTCTGAGACTTGTTGATCTAATTTAGCATAATGTTCTCTAGTTCCATCCATTTTCCTGCAAATGACATCATTTTATTCTTCTTTATGGCTGAGTAAAATTCCATCATGTGTGCATACCAAATTTTCTTTATCCATTCATCTGTTAACGGAGATCAGGTCGGTCCCATAATTTGACTGCTATAAATATTGGTATGCATGTATCATTACATTATTCTGACTTTAGTTCTTCTGGAAAGATATCAAGGACTGGTATAGCTTTGGTGGTTCCATTCCTAGTCTTTTGATGAGCCTCCATACTGATCTCCATAGTGTTAGTACTAACTTATAATTCATATAAAAGTGTTTTTAAGAGTTCCTATTTCCCCACATCCTCACAATCATTTATTATTGCTAGTATTCTTTATTGTTGCCTTTCTAACTAGAATTAGATGGATACTCAGTGTAGTCTTGATTTACATTTCCCTAACTGATAGCGACTTCCTCAATAAGATATCTAAAGCTCAAGAAATAAAACCAAGAATCAATAGATGGGATGGCATCAAATGTAAAAGCCTCTGTACAGCAAAGGAAACAGTTAAGAGTCTGAGGAGAGCACCTACATAATGGGAGAAAACCTTTGCCAGCTACTCCTCTGATAGAGGACTAATGTTTAGAATACATAAAAAAATAAAAAAACTTAACACCAAAAACAACCCAATCAAAATGGACAACTGAACTGAAGTATAATCTTTCATGAAGGTCATGTAGCTCTCTAAGTCCTTAGTTGTTTCAAACTTTGGAGATATTCTTAACTAAATTGAAATACTCACTCTTGATTTTTAATAAACAACCCACAGATCTAAGTTTTTGATGGCTTTATTGTTTTCATCACATTTAGTGAGGTTACCAGATCCTTGGTTCAAACATGTTGACCAAAAACATTTTCTTTAATGACAATGAAAAAAGGTTTTAATGTATTATGAAAATGTATTGCTCTCTTGTAGAAGAATTCAAGTTGCTCACAGGAATGACTATTATTTCACAGCTAACCATTACTATTCAACTTTGAGAAATAGCCCATATAAGCAGTCATATAATAATAGCACTATTCTCAGAACTTTACGTGAACTATCACTTTTGATATTCAAAACAAACCACTAAAATAGAAAATATTCTTATCCATATTAAATCAAACATCAAATAGGAAGTGTAACTCTCTAAAGGTGGAATAATTAACAAGTGCTACTTAAAGATTTGAACTTAGGCAGTCTGAATCCAAAACCATACTCATCCACTAAGGCATAGATGCTCCAAATATTTACTGCCTTCTTTAGAGCCCCTACAAGAGCAAAATTCCAGGATGTGTGTAAAAAGCTTGGTACTCAACTCTCTTCCCTCTCAATTTCATGTCACTTCACAATTGCACTGTAACCTCATTGCTTTCTTTACCCTTCTCTCTGATATTGTTTTTACCTACCCAAGTCACCCCCAAGTAGATATTTCTATGTATCTACTCCTAATACACAACTTTAGCTTTACATTTTAATGTCCAGGTATTCTTTCTTTAGCCAAAGTAGTTCCTCCAGCAGATAATTTAACACATCTATCTCTTTACAAATCTTAAGACTCCCACTAAAACTAGGCATACTCCTGATGAGATTGATTTTCATTCTGTCCCTTTGATGTGCCCACTCCATGTCAAATCAGTTCAAAGGTTCAGCACCATTTCTAACTGTGAATTCCATACTCTTGTAAGCAACTACAAAAGATGTCTCATGACTCTGAGCATATTGTTTTCATAGCTTGGAATACTTTTCCACCTCATTTCTCTGCCTACTAA
This sequence comes from Glis glis, assembly GCA_004027185.1. Lineage (NCBI taxonomy): Eukaryota > Metazoa > Chordata > Mammalia > Rodentia > Gliridae > Glis > Glis glis. The sequence goes on from PVJS01023928.1 coordinate 26,268, forward strand.
ATTTAAACAGGCCCCTCTGCCTTCAAACTTCCACTTAACATTTAATTTGATATTTCTATAATATTTCTCTCTCTCTTTCTCTCTCTCTGCCTCCCCCCACCCCTCTCCTATAAGCTAGTAGATATAATGGATCAACATTAATTTTGCTATGACTATTGCACCTACTGTAGGATTTACTCAAATCATATTGCAAGGTTCTGGAGCACAGAGATCATAAGGAATTATTGTTAATTGTTCTATTTTCACAGTATCTATTCTAGGAGCTTACTTACTGTAGATATGTAAAATATTTTTCAGTAAAGTAATATTGAGATATCAAAAAGTGATTATATAATTTCAAGAAGAGTGACTATACCATAATTTTTATATTTGTAATAGAATAAATTCTTTTTCACTAATCTCACAAAAAATTAATGCATATTGTGATGTCATCAAGATGACCAGAATGTCTGGTGCACTTCACTACACAAACAAAAATGACCAAAACAAGAAAAAATAATAGCTACTCTGGTAAAGTGTTTGAAACAACCCCATTCTGCCTAAAAGAGGTGAAGCCCAGTAGGCAGAGCAATCACACAAATCCTTATAGCCTAGAATACCAAAGCATCTGTAGGCATTACCAGCATTGACTACAACTGAAGAAGCTGAACAGACACTATGCTGCTGGAGCTAAAGCCAACAAAGCCTAGCTGACTTAGACCCTGACACATCTCTAGAATAAAATCCAACCGTTAAAGCTATCCGACATAACTGGTAGAGGCAATTTATCTGTCATATGTGCAGATACCAATGCAGGAAAATAACAAGGGTTTTAAAAGCAAGGCAACATGACACCTCCAAGGGAATGTGGTAACTCTCTAGCAGGAGACCTGAAGGAAGGCTATACTGAAAAACTGCCTGGAAAAGAACAATGAGATATAAGAGAGTGCAGACATATAATTCAAAAAATTTTCATTGCATGAATTAGAATTTTAGCAGAGATTGAGATCATAGAAAAATATAAATCTTTAAGACAGTCAATAAATAAAATTAAAATAGTTGAAAGCCTCCAACAAAAGACTATACCAAGTAGAAGAAACAACTTCTGAGCTTGGAATCAGGTTTTTAAAAATAACAGTCAGACAAAAAAAGAAACAAAAACTGTAAAAAAGAAAGAAAGCCTTCCAGACTTGTAGGATATAATTAAGGAAGAAAACTTTCACATTACAGATGTTCCAGAAGGCGAAGAGAAGGAGAAAACCATAAAAAATTATTCAACTAAATTATAGCTGAAAAATTTCCAAATCTTTAGAAATATATGAACATCCAAGTCCAGGAAGCTCAAAGAACCCCTAAGAGATGTGCTAAAATATACTTTTATTCGTGCATTATAATTATATATCATAATGAGGTCCAGGGTGATAGAAACATGCATGCACACAGCACTTGGTGTGTTTCCCTCCAGATCCCGCCCCAGTCCCTTCCCTACCCCATACATATTATTGAGGTTGGAAGAGATAATTTCATATATGTATGCAGCATTATTTGAACTATTTCCTCCCGTTTCCCCTCCCCGCATCTCTCCCCAAATCCCCTTCTTCTATTCTATGGGTATCTTTCCTCGTTTATCTAAAGCCCTTTTTTGTTTCCCAATTTCTCTCTAGCTTCCACATATAAGAGAAACATATGACCCAACCCTTCACTTTCTGAGACTGGCTAATCTCACTGAGCATAATATTCTCTAGTTCTGTCCATTTTCCTGCAAATGGCATAATTTTGCTTTTCTTTATGGCTGAGTAAAATTCCATTGTGTATACATACCACAGTTTCATAATCCATTCATCTGTTGACAGACACCTAGTTTTTCTGCTGATAAATCTTGTGTGTGATGGGGAAGATACTTTAATACCCTCTCGGATACATATAATAGTCAAACTATCATTAGTTCAAGATAAGAATTCAAAAAACATCAAGAGAAAAATGTCAATTCACACATAAGGAAATCTCCATCATATTTACACCAGAATGCTCAGCAGAAACATGCCAAGAAAGAATGAGATGATATATTCAAAGTCATGAAAAAATACCAACCAACAACACCCAGCAAAGCTATCCTTCAGAAATGAAAGAAAAAGACTATCCAAGAGAAGCAAAAGCTGAGACAATTCATCACTACCAGATTGGCCCTACAAGAAATGCTTAAGGCAGTCCTATACCAGAGGTAAAAGGATAACTAAAATCATGAAGAGATGTAAAAGTACAAAACTCACCAGAAGAGCAGATGTACAAAAGAGAAAGAGAAAATAATTAAACTTTATCAATACAGAAAAGCACCAAACTACAAAAATGAAAAATATAGGAAGAAATGAACCAAGAATCAACAAAACAACCAGAAAAAAATAGCAGGAGTATATCTTTACTTATCAAGAATAACCTTGAATGTAAACAGACTAAATTCCCTAATTGAAACACATGCACTGGCTGAATAGATTTTTTTTAAGACACAGCGATATGCTGCCTACAAAAAACACACTTCATCAGCAAAGACACACAAAACTGCAAGTGAAGGATGGAACAAGACATACCAAGCAAATGTAACACAAAAGCAAGCAAAATTTTGTGCATTTATGGCTAAATAATATTCCATTGTGTATACATGCCACATTTTCTTTATCCATTTCATATGACGTTTGGACCCTTAGCTAGATTCCATTTCTTGGCTACTGTAAATAGAGCTGAATTAAACATGGGAGTGCAGGTATCTCTTCAGTATATTGATTTCTTTCTTTTGGATATATACCTAGTGGTTTCTGGATAATACAGTAGTTCAACGTGTGTGTGTGTGTGTGTGTGTGTGT